>JACEEZ010000269.1:244301-259301 GCA_016584305.1 Chionoecetes opilio
GACATAAAATATTAATAGGATAAGCTAATGAATATAGGAATGAGAACAACCCATTAAAGTTATTTTCAAGTTATTTTGACAAAAGAAACAAGCTGTATATTGTAACACGAAAAACACTCAGTGCTGAAAACTGTTGACAGGGGAGTTGCCCTTCAAGGGATCATTAACTGGGCCCTTGTTGTCCTTGGTATTTATAAAGATATTTTCCAATGCACATAAAATAAATTTAAAAATATGTTCTTTATTGCAGATGACAACCGAATACTGCTCTTCAGGATAACACTTAGATCGAAACTTGAATGCTGTTTTTTGTGTTAAATTTGAACGCTAGAAAAAATTAGTAAATGGTTTCAGCTAAACAATTAAAGGTAATATTTTAACAAAAACTAATTATATGCTATTTCAAAATCGATCTGTAGTATACAACTGGGTCCAGTATATATGGAGGGGGGTTTGAACTTAAGAGGGGTTTGCATGTACAAAATTTTTGGGGGTTAATAGATGAAAACTTTTAATTGGAAAAATCATATTCAATCAGGTCTGCTTAAAATTGTCAAAACACTTGTGGAATATTATACAACATATTCGTTACAAATCTAACAACTGTGCTTTAAAAAGTGATATATTATTCCCTGTTATCCTCTTAATTATATATTGGTGTCCATCTGTGTTTGTACGTGGGGGCCCGTCAAATGTAAAGGAAATTATTTCACTCAGAAGAAAACTGATTCAGACAAACCTAACATAGAGAGGGAAACCATGACTACACACTTTTTTATTCAATGAGTTAAAATTCTAAACTTTGAAATTACTATTAATATTTTGTCCTTCTCACTGTTTATAAATGATTTTAAATGATAAATACACAAAAATATTTTAAAATGATTCATCACAGCCTGGTACCAGAGGGAACAATGTTAATAACTCTTGCTATGTCCACAACCAAGAACAACACACTGGTACAAATTTTCTATATAATTGTTTTGTTGGGCAAAACCGACATTTTTGGAACGCATTTACCAAATTACATCAAACATGCAAATAATTCTCATATAATTTAATATAAACTTAAACAGTATTTATAAATTTATTTACAAAGTCAAGGTCTTATAATATTGAAAATGAAAATACAGTAAAGTTGTGAAATAAAAAAAAAAGTTTGGAAAAAAAAAAATACAGTAAATTTGTGCTCCTAATTTAGGTACTTTTTTTTTTTATATAAAAAAAAAAAAACATGTTTTTCACCACTGAGTTTATATTTTAGTATGTTAATCTTTATTTGGTAAATTATTGCGTCATCGTATTCACATTTAAGATTATGTTTATCTGATCTTATGTCTGCCTAAAGGAGCTCATGCTCAGGCAGACTAATGCCCTATAAAATGGTATATATTAATTTATGTGTATATAATTGTTAATTTGGCAAAAACTCTATAAACTAAATAAACTACAAGTACTACTACTACTAACTACCCCTAACTACCACCCCCCCGCACTACTACCTACTACTACTGAACTACTTTACTACTACTACTACTACTACTACTACTACTACTATCATCAATCATCAGCTTTGACCTTTAAGAAACCTTAATTGCGCAACATGTTTTAAAACCTCCTACCTCCTCCTGCCTCCTCCTTCCAAACCTTGTTCAAGTATTTATGTTGGATGGCACAACAAACAGAAACCCTGTCTCTACCTCCTCCTCCTTCCTTCCTCCTCCTCCTCCTCTACTCCTTCTCCTCCTCCTCCCCTCCTCCTCCTCCCTCCTCCCCCTCATCCATCCTCCTCCTCTTTGTCACTTGCTTGTGTTTTTTTATTTATTTGTTAATTCCCCGTTGTTTATTACTTTTTTGTTGCTTTTTTTTTTTGCTTTTTTTCTTCATATTTTTCATATTTTATTCCTGGCTCACACACACACACCACACACAAACCCACACACACCACACACAACACACACACACACACACACACAACACACAACACACACACACACACACACACACACACACACACGGGAACTCCGTGGTGTGGGGAAGCCGCTCTCGGTTCACGACCGAGAAGTCCCGGGTTCATCCCCGGGGGCGGAGCGGAAACATATGGGCTGAATAACACACAACACAAACCGCCACGATGGTTCATGTGGATAGCGTGCTACCCCTGCCATTCTGTGGTAGCCGGTTCGAATCCTCTGTGTTCCCGGGGATTTTTCGGTACCAAATTTGGGCGGTTACTAACCCCCTTGAGAATAGAGGCTGGGGGGGTGTGGTCTGTTGTGAGGGTCCCCAGCATTTTGCCCAAAGAATCGGTAATAATGAGCTCGCGTGGACAAGACTCATGGGTAATGACACACACCCACACACACACACACCACAGCACAGAAAAAAAAAAACTACACACAACACACACACACACACGCACACACACACACACCACACAGGAACACACACCACAACTATGAAGATAATAGATAGATAGATAGAAATATAATATAAAAAATTTAATCTATAATAGTATAACGAAAGTGTGTGGTGTCTGTGGTGTGTGTCCGCGATAGGTTCCGCCCCCAGTGACCGCAATCTCATCATATGGCACAATTTTGGAACCAGGGTTCGACCAGGGAACATTTTAACCCACACTTATGGAATGATTCGATAACTTTTATTTTATTTTTTATTTTTCAGTGAGCCTATTTAGCGAGAATTGTGAAAAAAGCTGGATGTGGGGTTGCGAGAATTGAAGGAAACCTTGATGTAAGGAGATGGGGTAATGGGTGAGTGAATGGGTGGGGTGATGGGTAATGGGTGTGGGGTGATGGGTGAGTGAATGGTTGGGGGGGGATGGGGTTGGGTGTGATAGGTGAGGGAATAGGTGTGGGTGATGGGTAATGGGTGAGTGAATCGGTGTGTGGTGATGGGTAATGGGTTTATTGAAAATGGGTGGGGGGTGATGGGTTAATGGGTTAGTGAATTGGGTGGGGGTGATGGGTAATGGTGTGAGTGAATGGGTTGGGGTGATGTGAATGGGTTGGCTTAATAACATGCATTTTTTTCTATTCTTCATCCATGATTTCAGGGAAAGCTAGAAGAGGGGCTATTTGGAGAGTCTGTGTTTGGTTTGGTGGGCTTCAGGGCCGAAGCCCTACCATAGCCCCTCCGCAGGAGCTAGCCAAAAGTCCACCCGGAGGGCGGCTTGGCGGCTAGTGTTCAATAAACCTTCTTATTGTGAGAGCGAGAGAGAGTGACAGAGAATGGCAGAAAGCAAAGCTGTCCCTGTCCCGGGGGACATCTATCCGAAAGCTATGCCTTGTAAGATAATAACTATTAGTAAGTAAGTAGGCTATACACAGTGTTACAGGCTGAGGGTCACTTTTCCGTCACAGGCACTTGTCAGCGCACTATGACACGTACACTGTATGTCACTGTGTCTACTAAGTGTCAATGTGTATCACTATGGGTGTCCACTGTTTCCACTGGGGGTTTGTCACTCATGACACGACCCACTGTATCACCCCTTACTGTCACTACTTCTGGGATGTAAGCCGGCACCATCTACCGGATCTGTGGGCCGCCACCTTCATTCACCTGCTGGTTGTTCATAGGCCACGACATCCACGCTCCACAGTGAAGGGCGGCGTTCCACATTGTTCGCCGTTGCCCAAGTAAAGAGGCTTCCGCTGTCCCCATCACGTGTGGGTGGTTCTCGGGGCCTCCAGAGAGATCACCTACCTCCACTACCGGACTCTCCGTCCTCGTAAGCGCGCAACAGAACCCCAGACCACGCCTCCGCGGGACCCAAGTCCTGCAGGTGGGAAGAGGTTGTTGCCCCTGGGCCTTGTGCAACCCTGTTGAGGAGTGGCCCGACTCTCCCTCTCCGTGTCCCCAGACTGTCAGCTGGGAGCGGGGATCATGGCCAGCCACTGCTACTGCTTCCTGCTGTAGGTCGTTTGTTGTTGTGTGTTGCTGGCTGGTGGTTCGGTTGGGGGGGGGCGCAGCTTATGGTTGTTGTTGTTGTCGTCCTGCTACTACTTAAAAACTCATGCTGCTTAGCCCTAGGTTTTTTGCCTCGGGCGACGTTCATGTGATTTTGGTCACCAGGCGGTTGGGTGTATGAGGGCGCTCAGCACGTCTCTGCACTCTCTCGATTGTCTTTGTGGGTCCCAGCAGTGACAGCTGGCACTGGGTACTAACTCCATTCCAGGTGAGGAGGAGCTATAACTCCATGACGGGCCTCACTTGGGGCCTTGTACAGGCCGCAGAGGCCGGCCAGACGTCGAGCAGGTTGTCTTACTCGGCAGAGGAGAGTCAACCTCAGTGAGTCTCGGACGCCGACACTGCTCCAGGTGGACGGTCAAAAGCGGATCCTGGGAGCCAACCTGTCCACCCCCAGGATTTTGATGGTGACGGACGACCAAAGGAGGTTACTTGATGGCAAGGGTATCGTCCCGCAAACTTCAGCTACCCCTCGAGAAGCCGGAGTCCTCCCTCGAACGTGATATTAACTATGGCCTGGTCCTCTCGGCACAAACTGGGCCTTGCAACCGTCTTTCTCTTCTCCAGCCGTGATGTCACCAAGTTGAACGGTTGGGTCCCCCTCTATATCACGTTCGCAGCAAGGGTCTCCTCTCCTGGTGTAAGGTGGACACGGTAATGTGTAGTAGCTCAGCATAGCAGACGCCACAGGGAGGCTTTGGAGGAGGTCATTGAAGTAAATGTTCCACAGGATGGGGCCCAGGACCGATCCTGTGGAACATTTACTGTTCCTGGACCGATCCAGGACCGATCCAGGACCGATCCTGTGGGGTTGGTGGGTGGGTGGGTGGTGGGGGGTTGTTGTGCGCGCGCTGCATCGTGCGTTACCTACATACATTCATAACGTACACACTAAAAATGGTATTAACGAATGATGAAAAGAAATTAATAGTGAAATCCTCCATGAATAGTAGTAGTTGTATGGTAATTTTACTAGCTACTACTTACTACTACTACTACTACATACTACTACTACTCTATTCAAATTAATACCATCATTGATACTACTACTATTATTATTATTACTACTAATACTACCATTACCACTACTACTACTACTACTACTACCACTACTACTACTACTACTACTACTACTACTACTACCACTACTACTAACTTACCACTACCATTACCACCACACCACTACTACTACTAACTACTACTACCTACTACTACCGAATGCTACTCTGCTACTACACTTACCACTACTACTACTACTACTACTAACTACCACTACCAATTACTACCACTACTACTATTGCGTAAACAGATTGATAAGGATATTTAGTCGGATGACTAATTGACATCAAGTAGTGTGTCAAACAATGGGGTCTGTTAAAGTTTGCATAAAAAAGCCCTTAAGAGTAATTACGTAATGAGTTATTGGCTGGAACGTGGCTCGCTGTCAAGTTCCAGCCGCAAGAACTGAGCCAAAAGCAAAGGGGCCAGAGGCTGGAAGCCTAGACTTGATTGACAGCGAGCGAAGCTCGCTCAAAGGGGCCTCAAAGGGGCCAGAGGCTGGATATATATATATATCAAGTAATTCAAGTCTAGGCTTCCAGCCTCTGGCCCCTTTGCTTTTGGCTCAGTTCTTGCGGCTGGAACGTGACAGCGAGCCACGTTCCAGCCAATTAACTCATTACGTGAATTACTCATTAAGGGCTTGTTCTATGCAAAAATTTTGTTGCACAGACCCCCATTGATTTTGACAGCACTACTTGCATGTCTCAGTCGCTTACCATAAGACCCGTGGAACCAAGTTTCCGCCAAAAAGTGTATAACTACTCATAAATATTATCGGATTGAGCTGAAATTTGACATGCAAGTAATGCTGAGAAAATCAATGGGGTTCGTCGGAAGAAAACTTTTGCGTAAAATATATATATATATATATATATATTAATATATATATATATATATATATATATATATATATATATATAATATATATATATATATATATATATATATATATATATATATATATATATTCCTATATATAGTTTGATTATTGAAACATGTAAACATTTCTATAATTTGTGGGCCCCCTGAGCACGAGTGCCCACAGGGCACACAAGTAGGTAATAAATGGCACATCCTGTCCTGCACGTGTCATCATTTACTAAGTCAGCGGTGACGTAACTTTTTATAGCCGGTTTTCCTGAGCTTGGCGGGG
This sequence comes from Chionoecetes opilio, assembly GCA_016584305.1. Taxonomy (NCBI): domain Eukaryota; kingdom Metazoa; phylum Arthropoda; class Malacostraca; order Decapoda; family Majidae; genus Chionoecetes; species Chionoecetes opilio. Next base: position 250,510 of record JACEEZ010000269.1, read on the forward strand.
CGGGGCGGGGCGGGAAGGGGACGGGGCGAGACGGAGCAGGACGGGGAGGTATACGGGGACGGGGCAGGAAGGGGGTGGAAGGGAAGGGGCAAGGCGGGACAGGGGCAGTGTAAGGACAGTTTCTTCAAAGCAGTTTCCTGAAATTAATTTAAAGCAAGATATTACTGCTTTGTTTATCGGGTTTTTTTCGATCCACTTCAGTGAATTTTTGATTTAAAACCTCTATGTGTGTTTTCATGGATCTGGTGATTACGAGTACAGTGCGTAAGCAAGATCATGGACGAAACACACACACACTGTCACGCTATATTATTCACAATGGGAAATCCAATAACGTTTGAGAGAGAGAGAGAGAGAGAGAGAGAGAGAGAGAGAGAGAGAGAGAGAGAGAGAGAGAGAGAGAGAGAGAGAGAGAGAGAGAGAGAGAGAGAGAGAGAGAGAGAGAGAGAGAGAGAGAGAGAGAGAGAGAGAGAGAGAGAGAGAGAGAGAGAGAGAGAGAGACAAAGCAATAAAGCAGTGATGCCTTTCCTCGGTATATAATAAGCGAAGGAGCAGAGTACCAGCCACACAATCCCTGCAACACTTCAGAGAGAGAACAGTCTGCCGCTACAGAGCAAAGATGGTGAGTTGATCCACACGCACACGCACACGCACACGCACACGCGCACACACACACACACACACACACACACACACACACACACACAGGGTACTCCGTAGTGTAGTGGTTAGCACGCTCAGTTCACAACCGAGAAGTCCCGTGTTCGATCCCCGGACGGAGCGGAAACAGATGGGTTATTTCCTTAAAACCCGAGCCCCTGTCCACCCAGCAGTGAATGGGTACCTGGTGTTAGCCGGGGTTTGTGACCTGCTCTCCGGGGTGGTGGCTTCGGCCAACACAAAGCACTAAGGATGAATGATAAAAATGTTGATATGGAGACGGGGCCACACGAGCATTGCTCTGGTCCTGTAAAATACAAGAACTAGATGAATACACACACACACACACACAAACACAAACACAAACACACGCACACGCACGCACACAACACACACACACACACACACACACACACACACCAAAACACGAATATGATATAAGTTAAACATCAAACACCACCAAATCTTTTAAAACGTAACTTTATAGACAGAAACAGAAATCAGGTTAATTTTCAGCACTTTTTTTCAGAACGCAACTAAAACACAGTTTCTCGAATCACAACATTAACCAATGTATAAAAATATCAATATGGCATTCTAGGACCCATGATTTACTTTATTCAATAACTGAAGTATAGATAAAGAGTGGCCTATGCATGAAGTATAGAATGATAAAGAGTGGCCTATGCATGAAATATAGAATGATAAAGAGTGGCCTATGCATGAAGTATAGATAAAGAGTGGCCTATGCATGAAGTATAGATAAAGAGTGGCCTATGCATGAATATAAATGATAAGAGGGCCTATGCTGAAATATAGGATAAGAGTGGCTATGCATGAAGTTAGATAAGAGTGGCTATGCTGAAATAATATAAGAGTGGCCTATGCATGAAGTATAGATAAAGAGTGGCCATCATGTAAGATAAAATCATATGAAGTAAGATATAAAGGTGCTATGCTGATAGATAAGAGTGGCCTATGCATGAAGTATAGATAAGAGTGGCCTATGCATGAAGTATAGATAAAGAGTGGCCTATGCTATGAATATAGAATGATAAAGAGGCCTCAAAACAGTTGACCGTTTGCCGCAATACTATACAGATGCCCCATCCGTCCTCGGCAGCATCAAGAATACCCCGTGCGGCTTACCAGCGTGACATCTGATGAGCCGCAACAGCGGCCTCAAGCAGCATGCTGAAGAGAGATTCTCTGGCTATAAAACACACCCAAGTTCGCCACTACAAGAAACTCTCCAGTGGAGAAACACTTCATGGGCTGCCATTACCACGCACAGCCAGCAGGACATGCCAGCCAGTCGGGCCATCTGTCCCACCGCCCTGGATCCCACTCTTCCTGGAAAGAGCGCCCACACCGTGGCAATGATCAAGCACTCCATTGACTCGTGGTCAGGATTGCAGTGGACATCTAAACCCTAGCCAGACTCCCAGTGGTCACATTCGACAGCCGCAGTTGCTTTTGGCAAAGCAAATCAGTGAAGGGCCACAGAGTATGGTGAAAGAGAAGTTTGTCGTCCTCTTCGGCGGTCTATATATAGATGGCAGCACTGAAAGATCCTAGGGTATGCCGTTAGGTCCAATGAAAAAGTAAATATAGATTATTTCGCAATCTGGCAGGGTGGGTGTTTCTCTTATGTAAAATTTAATTTTAAGGATGGCTTGTCCGCTTCAACTTTTGGTTTGAGCACTTCTTGCTATGCAAAAAATGGACGTTTATATTTATATGCAAAAACATCGCTTAGCCCCGCTAAAAGTAACGGCTTCATTGCACCTATCATCATTCCTCTGATCGTCTTCTTCAGGATGCTTCTACTTGTAAAACCAAGTGGGCGAAGCCCGCAACTAGACGAGCTCTGGATCCAAGTTCATGGCGCCGTGTTGGCGGGGGACGAGAGTCTGCGAGTGTGAGGTGCCTTAACGTATCGCGGCCGTGAGAATGAGGGGAATCCTTCTCCAAGAACTCAGCGGCATCGGGAGGGTGTTGAAAAGCGGGGTACCCAGTGAGAACATTGCGAAGGAATACTGACCCCATGGTGCTTGCCCAGTGAAGAATCCCAAACGCCCAGTTCGCACCTCCAGTGGTTGTTATTGACCGGCCCGTGTGACCAGAAGGATAGATAATTTTTGAAAGAACGGGTGTAGGAAGTGGTGAAGAGACAGAGAAACTAAAGCAGTTAAGGAATTCGTGGAGAAGAATATGGACAGGCTGTTTGACATAACGGCCTGCCCTCACATGATCTTCCTCTTGCAAAGGACCAGGAATCCCACTGCCTCCAACCCCCAGCTGTGCAACGCGAGAGCACACGAGCAGTGTGACTGCCCCCTGGCCCAGCAAAATCCCTACTTTAGACCTAGGAGTGGCGATGTTAGACCAGAGGGATCAAAGTTGGGGAGGAGAGGCAATGATGATGACAGGGGTAGACAGAATGAGACGCATTAGACAAGTGAAGCAGCAAAGAGAAAGCAGTTGGAAAGAGGAGGCTCAGCTGAAGAAGCAGAAGCAGAAAGATGGAAAAGGGTCAGACGTCTCTTGAGCTGCAGGACAGATGTTCTGGGCCAGGCTGAAGACACCAGAGTCTGAGATGAGGACGAGGAGTCGTTCACCCTGCCGCAGGGAAAGAGGCAGAGCAACAGGAGGCTGCCATACTGGTTTAGGACCGACTGCTCAGGGAGAGGCTGTGTCCCTGGCACCCCTTGTGATGCAGTACTTGGACAGGCCAGGCTGCAAGCAGAAAACACAATGCCAGTCGGAACTGCGCTGGCAAGCATCCGGTTCGAGTTCACACCCACTGCTGCTGCTGCCTTGGCTTCTGGATTCCTCCAGGACCTTATCGGCGACGGCCACTCTCTCAGGGACATGTCGTACCGGTCTGCGATCTAACAGCTGAGGAGGGCCAGGCGGATGCCATGCACGGCCAGGGACCTTGACAGGGGACAGCACCAGGTTACCACCAAATAGTTGGGATTGGATTTTACGATGGAGAAGGCAAGACCAGGTGATGGTTGCCCGAAGCATGGGAAACTGCACCTAGGTGATCAGGGAGGAAGCATGTGTCAGTGAAGAGAGCCAGCTGGAAGGTACCTTGGCACTTTGTACCAGAAGAACCGTGCCACCGAGAAGCCTAGAGTCAAGGTGTCAGGCTCTCTATGATCTGCTGGTGGACATTACGGACTCCACCGACTCACTGATGCGTACTGCAAGGTGACTAACGAGGGACAACACGGGGTGGAAGGGTGGTACTCAGCTCCATTTGGAGAAGATGCGGGACGCAAGCTCTTCTGGAGTATATGCGTGTTGCACACAAAACGAGTTGCCCCTGCGCCACACTTATCACCAGCGCATCGACGGGACTACATCATCTGACACTGGCTTCACGGGGGTACAGTGTGCAGTATGCTGTCAGCGTGAATGAGATGCAGTACAACGCAGAGTCAGAGGAGTTGCAGGCGGTGAGATCTCACGGGCAGATACCGGAGTATATCTGGTTCAACATGTCACGAACTGCAGGTCTCCTGACCAGACTGGTCCAGGATGTGAAGCAGGGCGTTCTGCCGTCCGAGCTGCAGGAGATCAAGTGTTGGCAAGGTTGTCCCACTCCGATGGCTCCACCACAGCCAGCGCTCGTGTACATGCGGACCAGAAAGCATGGACTGACTGGCAAAGAACTGAACACCTGGAAAGCCTAGTCAAGTACTGCATGCAGGTGTACGTCAAAACTCTACTTACGCATCAAGGTTCACACGAGACTAGAGGACGGCCCCAAGAACATCCTCACGCAGCCTCAGGAGTGATGAGTAGTCGCAGCCCAGAGGTCCAAACAGCTGTTGGACCTTCTACGTGCGGACAGGAGACATGGTTCGCACACTCGGAATGTGTATACTCCGTGATGGCCGAGTCAGAGTGAGGACGACCGCAGGTTCCGCCAATTCCGTGACCAGATTTGAAGCAGAGGGCTGGCGAGGGAGTTATGGGGGACACGCAGTGTAAGAACCTTGCATCAACCCCAAGCTGAGCTTGTCAGCCACCAGCTTGCAGACATGATCAGCTGGCAGCCTGGCCAGGTGCACGAGCCGGCATTCACTTGTTCACTGTCCGGGGATTCAGAATCCAGGAGATCCTGAGGCAAGCCGTACGAGGTTCCGGAGTTCTCTATCCACACTCAGAGCACCGGAAGAGTCGTGAAGCAGGGACAGCAGGCTGCGGCAGCGTGGGGGGCAGCAGCCAGAGGACGGGTTCATCCGGGCTCGGGCCCAACCCACCGGGAGACCATGCCCTGCTTCAGGTCTAAGAAGGACATGATGGGACACGCTCTGGCCCAACGTAGAGGCTGTGACACTGTGAATCTGAGTGCCTGGTGAACCAACTGATCAGAAAGAGCTTACCACGCTAGTCATTTCGGAACTTCATATTGGTGCCTGATGCAATAAACAGGCCAACCGGGACATGCGTGACCATTTAAGCATATTCGATAAGGGTGCAATATAAAAGGGTTCGATTTGTGCATAGTAAGAATGCTTCAAATTGCAAAAAATGGAATAGATAAAATCGTCTTCAGAAATTATATCTTACATAGGAAAATTGGCACTGACAGAGTTGAGAAAAGAATTTTGTTATACGGCGTACACTACTGGAAGACCCTTGGTGACTGGCTGCAGGGAGCGGATGGGTGCAAGCACTGGTTCAGCAGAGATCACCAGTGCCAGGACAGCGGACTCCGTTTCTGCGGGCATCCCATGTAAGTCGAACAGGAGGACTCATCAAGTGACAGCAGCAGACCCTCTTACACCTGCAGCAGCACGCCTACAACCACTACATTGACCAGCTGATGACGCACGCAACGAGCAGTGGAGTTCGACGATTGGTCCAGCAAAAAGCGGAGACCTGCCCCTAGTTTCGAGCTACTGGGCAAACTGTCCTGCAACTGGATGGTTGGCGATCTGGTGTACGTGCGCTCTCTGCGCCAAGCGTCGTTTGCAGATGTACGTAGATGCCCTGACGAGAATAGCACAGTGTGTCCATGCCTGATCACACCAAACTACGCGCGCTGGATCCTGTGAATCTGGCGAGACATGGTGGAAACTGCCGACGAACACCCTGAAATAGCCCAGGAATCGAGCTGGGACTTCACGTCCGTCCAGAAGGACGAACAGGTCGTTCTCAGCATACCCGTCGATCAGGCTCACGAGCAGAACAATGCTGCCACATCAAAGGAGACGAGGGCAGTGCGCCTGACGACAACCCAGCGCTAATACGACAGTGGATGTGGCAGGACCAGAGGTTGCCACGCTCATCGACAGTTCCACGATGAAACTGACCCCGGGGAACAGACCACAAGACACAAGGCACATGACCAGTAAGCAAAGTGTGCCAGACTGCTTTCCTGAAAGTGTAACAAGTCGATGGTCAACGTGCATGGAAGGACTCGGGAATCCATTGAATAGGAGAGTCAAGATTGCTGAGTACTCGACACCAAGGAGATCGCGCCACCTGGAGCTGTAGACGACCTCCGTCATGGCACACGAAGGTGGGTCAGCTGCAGTTTGGGACAAACTTCGTCAGAGAAACCTGGTGGAGAGAAAGAAACCAATAGGAGATTGCCATCCACAACAAAAAGCTGAAAATCTTCTGGCAGCCTGCTTCAAAAACCTCCGGGAAAGGGCCAAGCAGCAGATGAAATCCCTGGAAGAATGGACTGAGGACCTGTTCTCTCGTCTTTGTACTATCGGGTGCCAGAACCGGGCATGGAATCTAGAGGAATTCTTCAACAGGAAAAACCAAAGATGCCCCCTGCACTATCAGATGGCGAGTGGCATCGGCAGGGGTGGTCAAGAGTGATCTTCTCGCTTGTCTAGAAGACACTCAGTCAGCCTAAGTCTGAGGTCCTCCAACAGCCTGCATTGTGCTAGATTGGAGCGTCATCACCAGAGGCTGAAGCCAGTTACAGCAAAAAGGTTTCAACGAATAGCACAAGCCGGTCTTTGTGCCCTACATACTCTCAAAACGTCCATCAAGCCACGCGACTGGACCTGGTGTGGGACCACTACAATACAGACTCGTTGAAGGAGCCAAGCGCGGAAAAAGGGTGTGAGGAAGACGGGAGTGGGTTGCACCGATCCCCGGGAAAACTGGGCAGCTTCCGCAGAGTCGACGAAGAAAACAAGAGCAGAGCTGTCAGCGTCTCTCTAGGCGTCCTCCACGACTCATTCCAGCTGCAGGACAGGAGATGGTCATTCAATGAAGGAGATGAATGGCTTGAGCAAAGCCACCGCTCCTAGATACTGCAGCCTGGCTCCTTGCAACCACGAAGAAAGCAGACCAGCGCCTGATGTTGCATGCGGCCCACGTGCTCACAATGGCACACGAAGATCCTATCCAGCCACAGTTGACATGATGTTGTGTCCAATGGCAGTGGCTCTGGCACGACACCCTGAAGGAGGAGCCGAAGTGTGGGATGTCCTTCGGCACGGGCAAGGCTTTCCGGTATGGCAGCCCAGAGATGGCGTGGGCTCGGGCCATGAGAAAGCACAGGCACTACCGATGTTTCATGCTCGTTGGACGGGATGCGACACGGTCTCCTGCTCGCCGGACATGCAATGAGGACAGCATGGGCAGTGTGGAACAGCTCTACCTCAGCTAACCCAGACACTCACTGACCTCTCACTGCACCGGATCATATTGATGAAGATGCCATGCACACCATCGAGAGCTCGTCATCCGCTTTACAACAGAACAAGCACCGCAACCGAATATCGACAAGGACCACAGCAAACGTGCAAGGAAGAGCAATGTCCAGACTGGATCCCACCGACAAGGGCAGCCCTGAAGCAGCACGTCGACGAGCAATACAGGCGCGACACTGTCTGGGGTCAGGCCCTGCGTTCCTGCGCCAACATTGGCCATCACCAACCGGACTGGTGTTGCATCAAGACCAGCGACATGTACGAACCTATCTGGACACGCTCCCCGAGGGCATCCAGGTCTGCCGGGTGAGTTGTCTCCTGAAAATTGCCAGAAAGGGCTGCATCAGGAAGTGCAAGTGCAAGAAGGCCAGTTGGAAATGACACAGCACTGTGTTGTTTGCGACGGGGGGCTCTTAGAAACTGAACTCGCCAAACTTAAGATGAAGATTCCTGAAACTATTCCAAGGGACAGTACACAGGTACTGTAAAACAGTGATTATCTACATATTTGATTTAGCAGAGTATGCTGTTAATTAACATGATAATAAATGTTAGTAGTGTCCATTTGACACAGAAGTATAACATTTGACCTTACCCAGGTTGGTTCGGAATCGAGAGCAAGCCACCATAATTATCCTATCTGGTTCTGTTATTGTGGTTGTATTTATCGGTGTAAATAGCCATAATTGTGTTAATAATTTTGTTAATTTGCATCTTAATTGCGAGGGCAGTGTCCATGAATAGCTACTGACAGACAGAGGAAGCATCAGATAACATTTCAACAACTTAAATTAATCTTAGCCTATTCACAAGGAATGGTCAGATGATGCCTGATCAGTGGGTTTTCCTTGTCGCCATCCACCTGCAATAGCCTAAATATGGTAATTAATATCAGCAGCATCTCCAAAAATCGTGACTAGAGCTTCATCGGGCATGTCTTGATTCAAAAAACACTCAAGAAACATTCACTAAAACCTGCAGCAGCAAACTTTATCTAACTTCTTGTGTGTCTTTGGGTGTCTTGGCTGGCGGCCATTTTCCAAAAAATGGCCACGACGGCCGCCAAGGGCAGTGGGCGATGGGCTCCACATCCAAATTGTTCATAATATATTGTCACCTCGTGCCAAAAATTGGTGCTTTTATCAAAATATTCACAATAGGTTAGCTTACCCGCTGTACTCTGTGAGGAATTGCCTATAAAGAGTTGCCTATTACGAGTTGCCAATAACGAGTTGCCTGTGAGGAATTGCTTATTACGAGTTGCCAATAACTAGTTGTCAATAACGATTTGCCTGTGAGGAATTGCCTATAAAGAGTTGCCTATCACGAGTTGTCAATAACGATTTGCCTGTGAGGAATTGCCTATAAAGAGTTGCCTATTACGAGTTGCCAATAACGATTTGCCTGTGAGGAATTGCCTATAAAGAGTTGCCT
>JACEEZ010000269.1:276801-294301 GCA_016584305.1 Chionoecetes opilio
ACTTTTGTGATTAAAAAAAAAATTCTAACTTTTCTAACTTTGTTTTCTAACTTTTGTGTGTAAAACAGCTTCTAAGAAGCTAGGTGTCCTGTGGCGTCTGCGTCCTTTTTTCTCCCTCCCAGTTGTTTGCTCTCTACAGGGGCTTTATCTGCCCATGTATGGAGTATGTCTCACATATTTGGGGGGGATCCACTCATACATCTCTCCTAAACAGGGTTGAGTCAAAAGCTTTTAGTCTCATCAACTCCCCTCCTCTGACTGACTGTCTTCAATCTTTAAATCACCGCCGGAATATTGCCTCTCTTGCTATCTTCTACCGTTATTTTCATGCTCACTGCTCTTCTGAACTTGCTAACTGCATGCCTCTCCCCCTCCCGCGGCCTCGCTGCACAAGACTTTCTACTCATCATCATTTGAGCTCTATTATGTCCATCTTCCTAATGCACGAGTTAATCAGTATCTTTACTCTTTCATCCCTTTCACTGGTAAACTCTGGAACTTCCTGTTTATATTTTTCCACCTTCCTAAGACTTAAAATCTTTTCAAGAGAAGAGTGACAAGACACCTCCCGAACTAAATAGGCCCACCCCCCTTTTTTATTCTCTTACTGTCTTCTTTATAGGGACTGCCAACTAAGCGGGCTTTATGTTAACTCTTTTTGATGTGCGCTTGGCCAGTCCTTTGTGATGTAAAAAAAAAAAAATATATATAATATATATATATATATATATATATATATATATATATATATGTATATATATATATATATATAAATATATATATATATATATATATATATATATATATATATATATATATATATATATATATATATATATATATATATATATATATATATATATATATATATATATATATATATTATATATATATTATATATATATATATATAATAATTTTGATATTTCAGGGTGACAAAGACACTCGTCATACTTGGGGTTGTTTATGCGCAACGTTTCGCCAAAGGCACTTGGCATCATCAGGATAAAAATAGTTAAAAATTTAATATATTGCAATGCTAAAAAGCGAACATCTAAAAATTTTTATTTCTAAGAAACAATAAAATATTCCTATATTATCTAAAATTACTAACTAATAAATAAAATATAATTTGTACTTAACGGACCTTGGTGTGTATGCTGTCTGAGTTGGTAGAGGACTGAATGAACACTAGTTTCGTGGGTAACATTTCAGTTTGTGTGGGGCGATCGAACCGAGAGTCGGGCAATCGAAACAAGGATAGTCATTTGAGTATATGTAGTTGGTGTGAAATGACTTGGTTATTAAGATCAGGTGACAGATGCTTGATGTGTATGGATTCTAATAATTTAGTGTCACTAGGGTTTTTCTATGAATGACTTTAGTATCCTATCCAAGGCACACTACCCTAGTGACACTAAATTATTAGAATCCATACACATCAAGCATCTGTCCCCTGATCTTAATAACCAAGTCATTTCACACCAACTACATATACTCAAATGACTATCCTTGTTTCGATTGCCCGACTCTCGGTTCGATCGCCCCACACAAGTTGAAATGTTACCCACGAAACTAGTGTTCATTCAGTCCTCTACCAACTCAGACAGCATACACACCAAGGTCCGTTAAGTACAAATTATATTTTATTTATTAGTTAGTAATTTTAGATAGTATAGGAATATTTTATTGTTTGTTAGAAATATTTTTTTTTAGATGTTCGCTTTTTAGCATTGCAATATATTAAATTTTTAACTATTTTTAGCCTGATGATGCCAAGTGCCTTTGGCGAAACGTTGCGCATAAACAACCCCAAGTATGACGAGTGTCTTTGTCACCCTGAAATATCAAGATGTACTACCAAATAAGAAAATCAATTATATATATATATATATATATATATATATATATATATATATATATATATATATATATTATATATATATATAATATATATATATATATATATATAATATATATATATATATATATATATATATATATATATATATATATATATATTTATAGATTAGATATATATTTTTTATTTATTTTTTTACGTTGTAGCTTATAGTGTTTGTAGGCATATGGAGAGTCTTGATGTTGGTCGATCTCCCCCGTTGGTGGCGCAGGTTTGATTTTTATAGTGACATCTATGGTCTTAGGTTAAGATCCCATTTTCTGTGATGTTCGGCTCTTCAGTTTAGGCGCATGCAGCCCCTAGAGTTCACCGTCACACTCGCAATCGGCAGACAGGTATACGCTGCATGTGGGCTGCTTCGGCCACTCGACGATGGATTTGACAGTTGCTCCTTGGTGAGACTTGAACTCGGGACCTAGTGCTGCCATACCAGGCTCTTGAAAGAGTTGCCCCCGGCAGGATTTGAACTCGGGACATTGTGTTCAGCACTCCAAGACGCTAACCACTCTGCCACCGCCTCCCCGTATATATATACGGGGAGGTGGTGGCCATATATATATATATATATATATATATATATATATATATATATATATATATATATATATTACACAGTGAAAGTTACAGATTTTGACTTAATATTCGCTAAATGCTCAACACCATCTATAATAATATAAGCGAAAGTGTGTGTGTGTGTCTGTGTGTGTGTCTGCGATAGGTGCCGCTCCCAGTGACGCAATCTCATCATATGGCACAGTTTTGGAACCAGGTCGACCAGGGGAACAGTTTAAGGCCACTTATGGGATGATTCGATCAATTTTAATTGATTTTTTATTTTTAGTAGCCTATTAGCGACAATTGTGAGAAAAAAAATGTGGGTTGCGAGAATTGAGGAAACCTTGATGTAGGGTGATGGGTAATGGGTGAGTGAATGGGTGGGGTGATGGGTAATGGGTGTGGGGTGATGGGTGAGTGAGTGGGTGGGGGGTGATGGGTTGGGGGTGATGGGTGAGGGAATAGGTGGGGGGTGAGTGAATGGGTGTGTGGTGATGGGTAATGGGTGAGTGAATGGGTGGGGGGTGATGGGTAATGGGTGAGTGAATGGGTGGGGGGTGATGGGTAATGGGTGAGTGAATGGGTTGGGGGTGATGTGAGTGGGTTGGCGTTAATACATACATTTCTACATCCATGATTTCAGGAAAGTTAGAAGGGGCTATCTGGAGAGTCTGTGTTTGGTGGGCCGAAGGCCCACCAATAGCCCTCCGCAGGAGCTAGCCAAAAAGTCCGCCCGGAGGGCGGCTTTGCGGCTAATGATACATAAAAATGTTGGTAAAACTGCAGTTTAGTACAATACTCCCTATTGACCAATACTCTTTTGACATAACTGGTAGGCTGCGCAACCCCCCCCCCCCCAGGCCCCCTGCTAGTTAACTAACCTAGCCTGGGCATTAATTACGTACCCTAACCTCACTGGGATTTTTTTGCCCCCCCAAACCCCCCTTATATTATTTTTCATTTCCAACGGCTGTTTTAGGGGTTAGAAATGCTGCAAATTGTCAGATCTACATGTTGAGGACAATTATAACTACGTGCCTTGTATTAAATTACAGTAGAACCAAAATGTTGATAGAATCTATCCGTAATTGGTGGTTGAGCTTCTTCTAGAGCATTTTTTCTTTCATTGCGTGGTAGAGAAATTATCTTAAAGTACTGAACAAAAAATGGGTGTGGCAAACTTGGGGGTAAAAATCTAAATTTTTTGGAATTTTTGGCAGATATCCGACAGGTATTAATGTGGTTTCCCTCTGAATCCTAAACCTAGTCTGACCTAACCTGAACCTAGCCTAACCTAACCTTATCCCTAACCAGCATTTTGTAAACAGCAGACGTATGTATTCCTCCTCCAAAAAATCTTTAATATCTCCGAAACTATTGCCTTGAGACGGGAAACTCATTGGGATAATGTCTCTTAGAATTCAATAAGGCAAACAAAAACCATACTCCCAGTTGTATAGAGTGTTTAAATTCTAGTGTAACTTTGTGTACTTTTTTTGCATGTATTTTTATCTGCTTAGAATGATATTCACAGAAAAATCGTCGGAAATGCTACATTTTGCCGTTAACCCGGTCCCTCCATATAAAAAAGAAACTAGGAAAACTGTCGGAAACGCGGGGTTTAAGTGTAACTGAGTTTTGTGCGGGGAGTAGATTATGTGGATGTCGTAAAATATATCCGGTAAATACTATGTGATGATACCTACTTATAATTGGAAATTCTCTAAAACCCTAGGGTGCGTATTATAGGGATATATGAAACGGGGAAATTCCCTTATAAACTAGTCATTAACCTCACCCAAAGTAATTTACAATCTGACAATAACCTTGCTAAATCTTTATAACTGTAAAACTGAAGTATAATAAAATACATTTTCTAATACATTAAAAAATGGACTAGAAAGAAGCGAAAAAATAGTTATAAAAAACTCGCTAGCTGTCAGTCCCCATAAAGAAGACAGTAAGCTAATAAATAAAGGAGTATGGATCACTTTAGGTCGGGATGTGTCCTGAAACTTCTCTCTTGAAAAAAAATAAGTCGAAGGAAGGTGGAATATTAGAAACAGGAAGAGATTGACAGTGTTAACAGTGAAAGGGTTAAAAAAAGTGAAGATACTGGTTAAGGGGACCGCCCGCCCTGAATTTATCGAAAATTCATGAGCAATAAAAAGAATCTGTAAGTCATATAATGGTTGCTGTGGCCTTGAGCAACACTGGTATATCGTTTTTTTTCTCCCAAATAAGGATATTTAAAGGGATTTCAACCTTCCGCTTCCCCCCCCCCCCCGCACCACGCGAGCGCCACGCCTCGTTTGTTTACATCAGTTTTGACGATAAAATATCAATTATAATGCTACTTCTGAGTTTCCTGATATATTGCAGTGATTTCTTATACGTCTGGCAATGCGTGCGAGAACGTAAAGCAGTTACCGGGAAATGTTGATAGAATCTATCCGTAATTGGTGGTTGAGCTTCTTCTAGAGCATTTTTTCTTTCATTGCGTGGTAGTAGATATCAGAGCTCAGTGGCTTTGGTCCCACTGATAAAGCCCCGTTCACATCTCCACGACTCGCGTCGGCGACCGATCACGACTTGCTGAGTTATCCAGTTGGTGCCGACTGCAGCCGATTTTGGGGGGGCAGAAGGTCTAAAATCGGCGTGGTTAGCTCGGGTCACCGCAGTTAGGGTAATAGTCGGCAACTAGTACGCGATTGTCGGCGATAGTCGCGGACAGTCGCGGATTAAAACTAATTTAACCGCCAATATTGGGTTGCCGTCATGCACCGACAATCGCCAACAGTCGCAGGACGATGCAGGACGTCATGGACCGACGATCGCACGACGGCAGCCGTGTTTGCCGTCCTGCGGCGACTGTTCCCAGCCGCGTCGCGACTGACACCTAATATGGCAAGCCCGTCAGGGTGGCAAGGTTGGTAGAGACGTGAGCTCGCAATGTGCAGCGTCCCTGTGCATTCGGTCAGCGGTTCGAGTCCGCCTAGTCCGTGCTGACGTGGCGGCGCTTTGTATAGTCAATAACCTTGTAGTTGGTACTTGCAAAGTGTCTAGATAGGATGAAAATCTTATCTTATCTTAATATGGCAAGCCCCTCCACGCGGTGCGGCGAGGAAGGAAGGGAAGGAGGGAGGGCTGTTACGGTTACTCCTATCAATTCTGTAGAGTTTGAAGGCTACACTTTCATCCTGGTGATTGCTTACTTATGTGCCTCCAAATATTTTTAATTGAACACGATAACTACATGGTGATAACAATCGCCAAGGCACTAAAGATACTGCGGAAGCAGTATAGCGCTGAAGATAATACACTAAAGATACTGCTCTATTTATAGTGGATAATGATGACGATAATAATAATATTAATAATAATAATAATAATAATAATAATAATCTCAATAAATATCTCAACACTTTCCGCTTTTCCTCTCTCTCTCTCTCTCTCTCTCTCTCCTCTCTCTCTCTCTCTCTCTCTCTCTTTCTCTTTCTCTTTCTCTTTCTCTTTCTCTTTCTCTTTCTCTTTCTCTTTCTCTCTCTTTCTCTCTCTCTCTCTCTCTCTCTCTCTCTCTCTCTCTCTCTCTTGCTCTCTTGCTCTCTTGCTCTCTTGCTCTCTTGCTCTCTTGCTCTCTTGCTCTCTTGCTCTCTTGCTCTCTCGCTCTCTCTCGCTCTCTCTTGCTCTCTCTTGCTCTCTCTTGCTCTCTCTCGCTCTCTCTCGCTCTCTCTCGCTCTCTCTCGCTCTCTCTCTCTCTCTCTCTCTCTCTCTCTCTCTCTCTCTCTCCTCTCTCTCTCTCTCTCCCCCCCCCCCCCCCCCGTTGGAAGGGAGACAGATTGGGAAGGATCGATCTTTCCCACGCTAAAATAACACGTGCTCCAGTCGCAGCATGACTCCGACTGGTCGCAGTACGGCCCCGACTGGTCGGCTCGGACCCTTCGGCGACGAGTCCCAGCACGGAGCCGACTTTTTCCGTTAATTTTTTGAGGCGCAGACCCGCCCCGAGTGTATAGAGCATGCACCACACATCGGGACCCTCCGCGCGCTGCTTCAAAATTCCCACGACCCGACGGCGACGGTCTGGGCCTGACGCCCACCCACATGACTACCGGCGCCGACACAGCATGACTCAGCCTGTCGTGGCTGGTCGTCGCGCTCGTGGAGATGTGAACGGGCCTTAAGGAAGGGTACTTCCTTAAGGAGCTTTTAAAGGAGGCTAGATAAATTCATGAATGGGGATGAAAGGTGGATGTAGGTAGTGTTAAGTAACAGGAACTACCTCGTGTAGGTCTCACGGCCTCTTAATTGTAGCTTCCTTCTTTTCTTATGTTCTTATGAGTATATGGCCCGAACGCGTCTCCACATACATCCGAGGGGTGTGTGCGAAGAGATACCCTGGCACCAGTGGAGGAGAGCATTGCTGCGGAGGCGGGTCTTGACTGCCTGTGCATGGCGAACAACGCTTTGGAGGTAGCTGCGGGTGGAAGTGGAAGGGTGACGACGGAACTATTTGCGGGAATTAACACGGCGGTTAATTTCCTTAATCCTGGGGCAGTAGATCCAACGGTCCTTATAGAGGCAGGCATGGGGTTTGCTGACAGGAATGGAAAGCTGGGCTGCTTGAAGGATGATAGGAGAGAGCCTGTCTGCTTGGGCGTCAAGAGGCAGGGTGGGTAAAATGGGCAAATGGGCAATGGCTCGTCGGTAAAAAGATCCTCAGATGTGCTCAGAAACAATCCCCATTTGGTATCTCGCATATGAAAGCGGGGATGCTGCGGTGGAGTTGGAGCAAAGCTACGTGGATACCACCATCCCCCCGAAGTGGTCACTGGTGAGGAGGGGATGAATCGCCCATGAAGACCTGGGGGCTAGGCAGTCGGACACAATGGCGAGGTCCAATCTGCTTTCGTGAATGTGTGTGGGGATAGAGACATCATTGAGAAGTGTGACCCGGTCAGAATCATGCAGCATCCCGTGTAGGTGACGGCCGGCCTCATTTGCTGGTAAACGAGAGGCGAGCATGGGATGATGTGCATTAAGGTCACCCGCTAGAACCAACGGCTTGTTGACAGCAAGAGCAAAAAGGTCAGCAAGGTCCAAAGTGGCCGTGGGTGGAGGTGCGGTACAAATTGTATATGTGAAGAGGTAAGTGCGGGAGGGGGAGGGTAACTGCAAGGACTTCCACCCCCTCACCGCAGTGGATGGGGGTGTCAACGCGTAGGCAACGAAGGTAAAGATAGTTAGTCCTCGGGAGGTACCAGGAGTACGAGGGAAATGAAAAGTAGAGTAGCCTGGGAGCTTGAGGTGTGAGGTGTGTGGCAGCAATGTCTCCTGGAGTAGGAAGACATCTATTGTGTCCCGGTGGGCTGCCTCGATGAGGGAAGCGAATCGGGGTCTGAGGCCGTTGACGTTCCAGTTGCAGAGTCAGAGACAGCAACTGGTGGGATGGGAGGTAGTTCTGGGGTATCTATGGCCGTAGTCGGAGGAACTGGGCTGGCATGAGCTGGTTGAGGGGTGGAAGTAACGAGGTTCGGATGGAGGTGGTGGGCTTGCTCTGACATCTTCTGAACAATCTTGTCTGTGATCTTGCTGATTGTGGACTTCAGGGCCTAGGTATCGATGGTGACGCCGGAAGTTTGACTGATGATGTTGGCAATTAACAGTGTCAGTTCCATGGCGAAGGTGCGCATGATATCCTCTGTGACCAGTATTGTTCCTGGGGGAATCTGGAGAGGTTGCGGTTGAGGTGGAGGCGGGGAAGCAGAGCGAGTGAAGCTGGGGGGTGGGGGGGGTGCCCGAGATCAATGTGAGGAGCCAGGGCTAAAGTGACCAGAACCTGACGGGCGGGCTACTTGAAGCGTGATGGCTGGCATCGAATCACTTCCTCCACATGGGGAAGGCGCTGTATGAGGCTGATGGGCATCCTGAGGGGATAGCCCATAACTACGACCTTTTCGGTCTTGGTCTGAGGGTCCAGTTTCACGATCTTGATGGTGGCAGATGAATTCAAGGCAATGTCGTCTAAGATGAGGAAAGTGTTCTCGTCCTTGGGAAGTAGGACCGAGCTGTCGTCTTTGCCTATCATGTTCCTCATGTTCAATTCGGGGTGGAGGTCCTCGAGGGCAGCGACCGCTTCGTAACTGTTGTCGAAACTCTCCTGGGCAGGATCTCTGAAGGCGGCAAAGGTGGCCTGGAGAGGGGGAGGACGCGACACTCCGACACCTGGCCTTGGGACGGTACGAGGGGGTTGAGGGTTGCGAAGATCGGGGTTGGTCTCAATTCCCTGGCGGGGAGCACGGCGACGAGTATTTTTGTTGCGGACCAAAGTAAATTCATGCTCGTCAGTGGCAGCGATGGTGGAGGCTTGCACTGTCACGGGAGGGGGGCAGCAGAGGAGGACAAGATATTAGGCGTAGCAGTCGAGGTAAAGGGACGAGGAGCAAAAGGCCCAGGGTTAGTGGCAGCGGCAGCGGGGTTAGACGGGTGGTGACTTCTCTTGCGGCTTGAGGCGAGAGAAGGCGGAGCAGGATGAGAAGCAGGGACAGGGGCGTCAGGGCGAGAGGATTGGCCAGGAACGGGAGATATGGCAGCGTTAGAAGTAGAAGAATCGATGTGGCTTGAGGGAGGTCGGCGGCGCTCATTCTTGCCGCTTGAGGCGAGAGAGGACTGAGCAGGATGGGAGGCAGGGGCGTCAGGGCGAGAGGGTCGGCCAGGAGAGGGTGCCATGACGACGTTAGGGGCAGTGGAACCAATGGAGCTTGAGGAGGACGAGCGGCGTCTTGAGGCAAGAGGTAGCGGAGCAGGATGAGGGGCAGCAGACTTGAGTATGGGGATGCGACTAGACCCTGGGGGCCGAGGGAGGCGGGGTGCCTTCATTATCTAAGCTTCTTTAGAGAGAGGGACAGGAGCACATTAAATTTACATAAATTTCTCCTATACCCTGCATGTACTCTGCCTTACTAAGGAGGACCTGGAGGAGAGCGAGAGGCTCCCGTGCGAAAAGGGCACAGCCTGGAAGATTATTTTATTATTAATATAATTATTTCAAAGGTAGGTGTGTGTGTGTGTGTGTGTGTGTGTGTGTGTGTGTGTGTGTGTGTGTGTGTGTGTGTGTGTGTGTGTGTGTGTGTGTTTATAATAATAATGATGATAATGATGATAATGATGATAATGATGATAATGATAATAATTGTGAGGGTCCGAGGGACAGAGGAACAAGGAATAAGGAAGGAGAGAAGGATGAATGAGAGATAGAAGAAGGGAAGAGGGAAAAACGTTGAGGATGGTAGCGCAAAGCGAGAAGACGACGATGGTTAACTGATTCAACAATATCCCTATCAGCCAGCGAGGAGACGCCACAGAAAACTTTATTTTAGTGGGGTCGATGCTGTACGGTAGGGGTTAAGAATTGTAATAAAAAAGAAATGGCCAACGCCACAGAAAACTTTATTTTAGGGGGGTCGATGCTGTACGGTAGGGGTTAAGAATTGTAAAAAAAAAAAAGAGATGGCCGACGCCACAGGAAAATTTATTTTAGGGGGGTCGATGCTATAGGGGTTAAGAATTGTCTACGAATGGACAAGTAAAATAAAACAAGAAAAATTCAAATACGATTGATACCGGTATCTGTTATACCGGTTTCTTAACAGATACCGGTGTGAGGACGTACCGGTATTATTCCCGAAAACCGGTATCAGTAATACCGGTAATTTGTTGACACCGCACAATCCTAATAAGTATTGAATCGGTATACCGGTAATTCGGTATTGTATAGTCTGTATTGAACTTCGGTATTATGTGTTTTTTCGGCACTGAGAAACAGCAATTAACTGTTCTTGTTTTCTTTTGAAGCAAACATTAGTGGCGCAAGGTAATAATAGTATTGAACAAGCAACAATATCCAGCAAGAATGATGCAAACAAATCTCGTGTACCTAGACGCGTCTGGGGCTACATTCAGAGAGGCTAACTTCCGGTCTTCACGACCTAGCGACTTCCAACAGCTGTTTTGGGCAACTTTTGGCATTCTGCGGGCAGATTGATGACGTACTTAAAGACGTTAAGCTGTCAAAACATAGTGACCACGGTAGGGGTGGCGTAGAGCACGCAATATACATAAAAATACTCATAAATTGAGTATATATGATGTTTTCTGACTCTAGAACTGAACAGGGCAAGTATACAAATGAAATTAGGCCATAAAACAATCTCCTACCCTCGTGGTGAGTTTATTATGAGTTTGTAATGGGGTGATGGGCCGAGTGGTGAACGGCGGCACCTCACACGCAGACCACCTCGCTTGAGTCGCTTCACCACCCCGGCGGGTAGCTGCCACTAACCGCCACGCATCAGACTGAAGGTATAATGGCTCCCTTTTCCTTAATAAAACTCCAAGCCCTTGTCCATCCAGCCGTGATGGGTATCGGGTGTTAGCCGGGGTTTGTGACCTGCCTCCCGGGGTGGTTGCTTCCCCCAAATGGCAGGAAGACCAGTTACGAATAGAGAGATTATCAAGCGGAAAAGATCACCCATAGTGACACCGTAGCGCCACTGCCATATCTCGTACCAGAATCCCCGCGACTTGCGGGTTGTAGAAATCGAGGAAGTTAGTAAGCTAAACACCGTGCCCTTTAACTCTTTCTGAATGTCTGCCCTGGTAGCGTGATGCTCATATTGGCTCAGAATCTGAGGCGCGCGTTATCATTGGGCAGTTGCACCTACTCGCTGACGATGCCACGCTGATACCTCCTTTCTCCTGTCGCCTCAGACTTGGATTTGCCTGCTATTATGAAATGGCAAACCAAGACAATCCACCTTGCCACTAATGTGGGGACATCAATGCCAATTCTCTGATACACTACATACATGAGTGTCCTTTCACTACCCATTGCACCCCCTAGGGCCACAGTTAAAAAAATGAAAATCTTATAGCGGCCCACATACTAGCAGCAAGCTTGGAGGTACTAATATCTCAACCTCCAGAGGTGGTAGAAAAGTATCCACCACCACAATAAAACACGAAAACCACTGTTATGATATGATGAAGTGACACGCCAGTGACGGCAATGCCTTGTTCTTGACGGGCTTTATCTGCCCGTGTCCTCTCTACCAAGATCTATATATTCTAAGAATATATAGATCTTGCTCTATAGTTATACTGGTAACTACATGAAGACGAATCAACATTCTCTCTCTCTCTCTCTCTCTCTCTCTCTCTCTCTCTCTCTCTCTCTCTCTCTCTCTCTCTCTCTCTCTCTCTCTCTCTCTCTCTCTCTCTCTCTGATGTGCCGTTGATTTGTCACCGGGAAGTGCACTAGGGAAGGATGGAGGCCCAAAAATAGTGTTTAAGGGAAATTTGCATCAAATTATTTATATTTTCCTTACTTATAGGTTAAATACTAACTATTTATACAAAACAAATGGCCGACGCCACCGAAAACTTTTTATCTTAGAGGTCGACGCTGTGAAATGTTTGAGAATGGACCACAAAAGATGGGCATGAAAATTTTTAATACCGGTACCGGGAATACCGGTAGTGGGAAAAAACCGATCGATACCGGTATCTTAACCGATACCGGTGTGAAGACGTACCGGTATTATTCCCAAAAACCGGTATCAGCAAAACCGGTATTATGTTGATAACGCACAACCCTAGTGCAAACTGTGCCTGGTGTCGTAGCTTATTTGGTCGCTTCAGTTTATTCGGTCGCATCGCGGCTGCCAAACGTACGACTCATTATGGCTCAGTTCTTATATTCCGCCAAAGACTCGGTGCGAGTGCGAGTATGCCCTGCGCTATTGAGGGAGGTGGTGTCATAGATATTTTGGTCGCATCAGTTTATTTGGGAAAAGTGCATAAACATTTTCTCCCACCTATCTGAATTCAACTCCTCATTGCTCGGCTACTTTTGATCGCATTAAGCACGGTTCCTGAATATGCACACTTGTCTGATTATATTGGTATATGATACGTCCCAGTATGAAAATATCTACAGGGTCAAAATTGCCTGGGAACATGAACGTGAATGCGGAGTGTGGCTCAGAAGGTGCCTGGGCAAATTTGTTTACCAAGACTCCCGTCGCTCCCACAGTGGATAAAAGGCTGATGATAGGTGAGCAGGGAGCAATTTAAGCTTCATGGATAAAGGATAAAACTATGAGTTTTGAACTTGTAATTTCACATATGAAAAAATAAAGTTGACATATTAGATATAGTATCTTGGTTCGAACTGAGCGCGGTCCGGACTTCAAGTGAGCATATCATGCTGCTGGTTGGAATGATGGATACTGCAGTTGCTGATGACAGCCTTGCAGGGATCGAATCTCCGTCTTCAGGGCACGTTCATGTTCCCAGGAAATTTTGACCCTATAGAAATTTCACACTGATTACGAGCGAGCGCGAAGCGCTCGTGAGTCCTCGGTGGATAAGAAATTTTTCTCACTTAACTTAAGCGGCCGACCCGACCCGGCCCGGCCCGGCCCGGCCCGCCGGCCCGCCGCCATATTCACCAGGCGCTCGCCCTTTTCGGCAGACCGCTAGGTTAGGTAAGGTTAGAAAAACGTTAGGTTAAGTTAGGTTAGGTTTAGGTTCACTATTATTATGGTAACTTTGTGTGGGAATCACAATGAGGTTATTTTCAAGAAAATCCTGTAGTTAGTTTCGGAGCTACAGCTATGCGTAGAGGGCAGCCAGCTGCCGAAATGGGCGAACGCATGGGGAATATGCGGCCCGGCCCAGCCCGACCCGGCCCGGCCCGGCCCAGCCCGACCGTCACGATTTTCATCAGCTTATATCTTTGGAATCCCGCTTCCGATTGACAAGCAGTTTTCGCCATCTGATAGCCCCATTCAATCCCTTTTGTGCTTGACATGTTTTGTCTCACGTGAGGGGTCAGCATGGCGCGTGGCGCGTATCGCGTGAGGGGTGTCAGACAACGTTATCTTGCTATAGCTGAGAAACGGCAGTACCGACTAATTTGAAATTTGGTGTGTGGTTTGAGACCACACACCAATGTCACACAGCAATGTCACACAGGTCAAACTCCGGGTGACGCCGCACGTGCGCACGTGCGGCGGGTTTCAACGGGCTCGCTCGTCCCTCGCCGATTAAGGCGTCTTACTGGTACGTATCCTATATCAACATAATAAGAATAGTTTGGAACAAAACAATTCAGGAACCGTGCTTGAAAACGTAATGCGATCACAATTAGCCGTGCAATGAGGAGTTGAAAACAAATAAGTGGTGATAAAATGTTTATGCGCTATTTTACTTAACCCTGATTTTCGTATATTTGCGCTTACATTTCAGTTACACATTTATATCAATGCAATGCAGAATTTCCTCAGAAAGACTATGTTGGCCCCAGTTTTCCTTTATATTGAGTAGTAGTGTCAGGAAATCGTGTAAGAGTGAGGTGTGTGATATCGTTAGTTTTGGATCTTTCAGCCCACTAAGATGGCCGACAGCTTGGAACAGTGACGACACCCAGGGTGAGGCCCACGGGATTTAAGTTCCTTGCACCTACGTCACGATTTGTCCCAAATGCCGCCCGTCGGCGCTCTGAGTTTGTTTACATTTTGTTGGGGAAGACCAACGTCTGGTCTGGTCGGTGAGGCTGAAGATGTCAACAAATATGGTCTGTCAAGCATATTTTCAGAAGCTGCCAGAGGTTGCAGCAAACCGATATATAACGAAAAGATATATGTAATAGGGAGTATAGATCCCTATATTGTAGATAAAGTTCATATATACAGTGATATGGGGAAATTGCCTTGCGTGTCCCTTATGGATATCTTATTATTTGATGTTTACCACAAGTTTTGCCACTCAAAAGAAAATGAGGGCAATGAAGAGCCTCTTGTTCTACAAAATCATTATTGATAGGATGGTCCAGAAGGACTGGATTTAGGTCGTAGAAAGGAGGAAAATAGAAACAAACAGAATTCCACAGTTTAACAGTGATGGGGATGGAAGGGTGAAGATACTGGTTAATTCCTGCATCAGGGAGATGGACAGAATAGGGATGAGAATGAGTAGAAAGTCTTGTGCAGCGAGACCGCGGAAGGTGGGGAGGCATGCAGTTAGCAAGTTCAGAAGAGCAGTGAGCATGAAAGTAACGGTAGAAGATAGCAAGAGAAGTAACAATGCGGCGGTGATTTAAAAATTGAAGACAGTCAGTCCGAGTAAGGGAGTTGATGAGATGAAAAGCTTTTGACTCACCCCTGTTTAGGAGAGATGTATGAGTGGATCCTCCCCAAACATGAGAAACATACTCCATACATGGGCGGATAAAGACCCTGTACAGAGCAAGCAGCTGGGAGGGAGAAAAAAATGGACGCAGACGTCACAGGACACCTAACTTCATATAAGCTGTTTTAGCAAGAGATGAGATGTGAGATTTCCAGTTCAGATTTTTAGTAAAGGATACGCCTATTATGTTCATTGTAGATGAGGAAGACAGTTGAGTGTCGTTGAAGAAGAGGGGATAGATGTCTGGAAGGTTATGTCGAGTTAATAGGTGAAGAAATTGGGTTTTTGAGGCATTGAACAAAACAAGGTTTGCTTTGCCCCAATCAGAAATTATAGAAAGATCAGAAGTTTGGCGCTCGGTGGCATCTCTCCGTGAATCACTTAGTTCCTATTGAGTTGGACGTCTAATAAACGACGTTGAAAAATGCAGGGTAGAATCATCAGCATAGAAGTGGATAAGGCATTGAGTTTGACTTAGGTAATTAATGAATAATAGAAAGAGAGTGGGTGATAGGACAGAACCCTGAGGAACACCACTATTGATAGATTTTGGAGAAGAACAATTACCGTCTACAGTAGCTGCAATATAACGGTTAAAAAGGAAACTTAAGATGAAGGTGCAGAGAGAAGGATAGAAACCGAATGGGGGTAGTTTAGAGATAAAAGATTTGGGCCAGACTCTATCAAAAGCTTTTGATATGTCAAGGGCAACAGCAAAAGTTTCACCGAAGCCCCTAAAGGAGGATTCATTTAGGAAAGCTAGAAGATCGCCAGTAGATCACTCTTTACGGAAACCATACTGACGATCAGAAGAAGATTGTGAGCAGATAGATGCTTAAGAATCTTCTTATTAAGTATAGACTCAAAAGCTTTAGAAAGGCAGGAAGTTAGAGCTATAGGACGGTAGTTTGAAGGATTAGAACGGTCACCCTTGTTAGGAACAGGTTGAATGTGAGCAAACTTCCAGCAAGAAATAAAGGTGGAAGTAGATAGACAAAGACGGAAAAGTTTGACCAGGCAGGGTGCAAGCACAGAAGCACAGTTTTTGAGAACAATAGGAGGGACTCCGTCAGGACCGTAAGCCTTCCGAGGATCTAGGCCAGAAAGGGTAAATAAAACATCATTTACGAGGATCTTAATAATAGGCATAATATAGTCAGAAGGTGGAGGAGACGGAGGAACAAGCCCTTCATCAAACAGAGTGGAGTTTTCAGCAAAGGTCTGAGCGAAGAGTTCAGCTTTAGAAACAGATGGGACAGCTGTGGAGCCATCTGGGTGAAGCATAGGAGGGAAAGAGGAAGAAGTATAATTGTTAGAGATGTTATTAGCTAGATGCCAGAAGTCACAAGAGTTTGATTCAGAAAGATTTTGGCATTTTCTATGAATGAAGGAGTTTTTGGTAAGTAGAAGAAAAGCTTTGGCATGATTACGGGCAGAAATATAAAGGGCATGAGTTTCAGAAGATTGATGGTTACGGTACCGTCAGTGAACCGTCTCTCTATCTTGGACAGCATGAGAACAAGCAGAGTTAAGCCAAGGTTGACGGGCTTTAGGATTAGATAAAGTGTGAGGAATGTATGCCTCCATGCCAGAGACTATGACCTCAGTTATGCGCTCTGCACAAAGAGATGGGTCTCTGACACAGAAGCAATAATCATTCCATGGAAAATCAGAGTAGGTCCTGCCTTATGTCCTGCCACTTGGCTGAGTTGAAATGCCAAAAGCACCTCGGCTTAGGTGGATCCCGAGGCGGCACCGGAGCGATAGGAGAGGTTTCAGAAAGAAGATTGTGATCGGAGGAGCCCAACGGAGAAAAAAGTATCACAGAGTAAACAGAAGGGTTAGTAGTTAGGAAAAGGTCAAGAATGTTGGGCGTGTCTCCAAGGCGGTCAGGAATACGGGTAGGGGCTGCACCAGCTGCTCTAGGTCCTGGAGAAAAGCAAACTTATAGGCTTCTTCACCAAATTTGTCAGTGAAAGAAGATGAAAGCCAAAGCTGGTGGTGAACATTCAAATCCCCAAGAATGGAAATTTCTGCAAAAGGAAAATGAGATGTGATGTTCTCCACTTTGGATGTTAAATAGTCGAAGAATTTTACATAGTCCGAGGAATCAGGTGAGGGATATACAGCACAGATACATTTAGTAAGTAAGTGAAATTGAAGTCGAAGCCAGATGGTAGAAAATTCTGAAGACTTTAGACCGTGGGCACGAGATCAAGACTTAGTGATGTCGTTGCGTACATATACGCAACAGCCAGCTTTTGGTTGAAAATGAGAATAGAGACAGTAAGAGGAGACAGAAAAGGGACTACTATCAGTGCTCACAGACAACTGGGTTTCGGTGAGGAAAAGAAGATGAGGTTCAAAGGAGGGGAGTTAATGGTCCAGAGATTGAAAGTTAAATCTAAAACCGCGAATGTTGCGGTCTCGTGTGTGTGTGTGTGTGTGTGTGTGTGTGTGTGTGTGTGTGTGTGTGTGTGTGTGTGTGTGTGTGTGTGGTGTGTGTGTGTGTGTGTGTGTGTGTGTGTGTGTGTGTGTGTGTGTGTGTGTGGTGTGTGTGTGTGTGTGTGTGTGTGTGTGTGTGTGTGTGTGTGTGTGTGTGTGTGTGTGTGTGTGTGTGTGTGTGTGTGTGTGTGTGTGTGTGTGTGTGTGTGTGTGTGTGTGTGTGTGTGTGTGTGTGTGTGTGTGTGTGTGTGTGTGTGTGTGTGTGTGTGTGTGTGTGTGTGGTGTGTGTGTGTGTGTGTGTGTGTGTGTGTGTGTGTGTGTGTGTGTG
>JACEEZ010000269.1:304301-334919 GCA_016584305.1 Chionoecetes opilio
ATTCGGGGTAATCATACTCCTTGATTTTTCTTCCCCCACATTTCTTAGGTTTGGTAATATTTATTGATAACTACCTCGGCCCTGACAATCTTACTAATGCAAGATTTAAGCAATATCTTCACTCTTTCCATCTTTTCACTGGTAGACTCTGGAACTCTACAGACATGTTTCTATTTTTTCATCTTCCTACGACCTAAATATTTGCAAGAGAAGTGTCAAGACACCTCCCAAACTAAATTAGCCCACCCCCTTTTTACAATCTCTTATTGTCTTATAGGAACTGGCAGTTAGCGAGCTTTTTGTTACTTTTTTTCCTCCTACTCACGTGCGACAGTACTTGTTTGCATTTATCATTGAAAAATCTATTGAGTAGGAATTTGAGCGCAGGACCACAGACTGATGCGCCAACCCTTAAATAATTTCGCCATATGAGCACTGAATGTGTGTAAAAGTGAAGTCAAGTGTGATTTTGTGTGTGTGTCCTCTGTTCCACCGCCTAAATACTTTTTAACATGTAGTGGTGGCAAGAATATATCAAGAAAATTACTTAATGATCAGTGTTATAGGAGTCTACAAAATACTCAGTCTATCGAGAGTAGGGAGGCACAGCAAATGTTTCATCCGGGGACTACTTCCATGGCCAACTAAGGGCAACTCACAAGGTATTGCTGCCAGGGTTGATATCATGTGTCCACCCTTACTTTGATTGTGCAGCCTACCTTCCATTCAAAAATGATAAAGCGCAGGGCACTGTTCTATCTTCTAGAGCAGAGCTACTTTCCTATCGATAACTATGAATCGCCAGTAAATAAATGTGTATGTGTGACTGTTAATCAGCCCTTCAGAGATTAATTATGTTTTTCATTTATCCACAGATGATTCCCGGTTCCCATGGAATCAAGGGGAACCAACTCCCAGTCAAGTCTATCTACAGTCTGCAGCAATTCAAGCTTTTCGTGTTGCGCGACTCAATAGATTAAAGCGTCTAAAATGGATGGGATGGTGCCTTATTTTCGTTGGAGTTATCATCCTCTTGGCCGCAGCAGCATCAGTATTTGTACTAGTGGGTAAGATCTTTAGTTATGTATTTAACACTTCGCCTTTCAGGGCTCTATATTTATGTTGTAAGTCATGTGGTTTATAGATATTGGTAAATGATCCTGGATTATAGGGGTAAAACAGCTATTGTGCAACCACACCTTATGATTATGTTTTTCCCCAAAGATACAAAATACTCAGATAGTAAGGCGACTGATTATTCTAGCTATGCATATCATCTGAGTCAAACTTACTGCTCATTAGACTGGTTAGTACTTTGTTGATTTTAACTGGGGGAATTGACCGCCACTTTTTTATATAGATAAATGCAAATAAATTTTAATGGGTTTGTTTAATATCTTATGTATAACTACTGAAGTCTTCACCACCAAGTTTCGGATCATTTGAACCAAAAACTAACTAATAAATTAACAAAATTGCAGTTTTTGCATTTACAATTTTTTTTTCTTCGAGTTAACCATCAAGCAGTATTGATGAAAAAAAACAGATCTGACATGCCTGACCCAACTCATCATAGTTCCATTTATTCCTAATTTTGAGTTTCAAATTGGTAATGTGTGAAAAATTATATATATATATATATATATATATATATATATATATATAATATATATAATTATATATATATAATTATATATATATATATATGTTGATTTTTCAGGGTGGCAAAGACACTCGTCATTCTTGGGGTTCTATATGTGCGTGCAACGTTTCGCCAATGGCACTTGGCATCATCAGGCTAAAATAGTTTATAGGTTAAAATACTATTTTAACTTATAAACTATTTTAGCCTGATGATGCCAAGTGCCATTGGCGAAACGTTGCACGCACATATAGAACCCCAAGAATGACGAGTGTCTTGCCACCCTGAAAAATCAACATGTATCAACCTAAGAATATCAACTATATATATATATATATATTTATATATATATACCTGTATATTATTTATATATATATATATAATATATATAAAATACTGTATAGATTATATATAGTATATATATATATAGATATATAAATTACTGATATATATGAGATAATATATAGTATATATATAATAAGTTAAATATATATATATAGATATATATATATACCTGTAATTATTTAATATTAATAATATTAGATATGATATACCTGTATATTATTATATAATATAAATATATATATATTATATATTAACCGTATATAGTAATATGATGATATATATAGTAACTATATATATATAGTATATATAATACCTGTATATATATTAATAGAGAAAAGATATAATATAATAAAATACCGGNGTATTGCATCCATAATGATGTACATGGTCATAGCCAATGTACATTTGCCATTTATATGATGCAATGCAGCTGTATTGTTTGTAATTTCCTTTTTTTTCAGTTCAGACTATGAAGCAAAATATTGAGGAATATGAACTCCAAAACAACAGTTTAACTTCAGAACTGGGGACTTGGAAGGCCAAGTGTATACAGCTTGAAAAGAAGTGTAGTTCCCTCCAGGACCAGCTTCAGGGATCTGTCCCACAGCAGGATCATCAAATGGCAGTGAAGGAGTGTCAAAGGTCTCTTTAGATATTTTCTTTCTAATTGATACAAGAACAGATTTGCAGTTTAAAGTAATCGTCCAGACCATTTCATCATTCCTGATTTTATGTAGTTAGAGTATAGCCATTATCGAGTGTATCAACAATATGTTGTCACTTTTTGCATCCAGTCAGCCGTTATTGAATAATCCGCAATCAAAATCTGTAAATTCCCCGAGCTTCGAAAACGCTGCTGGCAACTGGCAGACGACGGCACCATGGCTCGGTGACGTTATCCCAGGTGCTTCCTCCCTCCCGCGCTAATACAAATACACGTAAACCTAGGCAATAAACATAGTACATACTTGAAGAATTTTGGGTGTTTCTGATAGATTGTTTTTATGGTATGCGATATGGTATATACATGCATCCTTTATGGGTGCAGCAAGAAAGCTGTGCCTTTCCAGAGAAGTTTGCACACATATAGGCGAGAATACCAATACCGACCAATAGGCGACCAATAGGCGAGAAATGTGTAAAAATTGTTGGTGCGTCAGACGAGGGCTCAATGGAGAGCCATCACAATGGGGTGAAGGTAGGGAAACGAGGGTGGGTGTTGGTGTTGGGGGAAGGGGATGGGTGTTGATGGTGGGGGAAGGGGATGGTTGTTAGTGGTGGGTATTGGTGGTGGAGGAAGGGGATGGGTGTGTTGGTGGTGGGGAAGGGGTGGGTGTTAGTGGTGGGGGAAGTGGATGGGTGTTGGTGGTGGGGGAAGGGGATGGTTGTTAGTGATGGGGGAGGGGGTGGTATTGGTGGTGGGGGAAGGGGATGGGTATTGGGGTGGAGGAAGGGGATGGGTGTTGGTGGTGGGGGAAGGGATGGTTGTTAGTGGTGGGGGAATGGGTGGGTATTGGTGGTGGGGGAAGGGGATGGGTGTTGGAGATGGGGGAAGGGGATGGGTGATGGAAGTGGAGATGGGGGTGGGTGTTGGGGGATGGGTGTTGGAAGTGGGGATGTGGGTGGGAACAGGGGGGGTGTTGTGGGATGTGGGTGGGTGTTGGGGATAAAGTAGAGTGAATAATAGCAGATTCTTGAAGGACTCCAGCATCCCCCTCTCTATTTCTCTCTCGGTGAAACACCTCAAATAACGTCATCAATAATATTCGCGGGCTGGTTGGAAGGATGAAAAAAAAAATCCCACGCTATTTACAAGAGTCGTGTTCTTTACGGATATAAGGCATGGAAATTTTTTTTTTGTGTGGATTAGGTGTTTTGAATGAACATTTAACATATTTATGCAAAGAAAAAATGGGTCTGGACGATTACTTTAAGTCAGTAAAAATATCAAAAAATATATTTTTCAATATCAGATTAGATACAAGCTGTAAAAGGGAATGATTCACATGTTTTAATTTAGGTGGAAAGAAATATGAAGTGATACATTCTTAACCGAAGAACAAGGATGATGCATTGAAGATTTAAATTGGATTTATATGATAGATTCCATTAACACTGGTAATGAGATGGAAGAGATGAAAAGATCTAGAAGTCTAGAAGTTTAGAAGTCTAGATTTTGTTACTTTTATCACTAGTTTTTACTTGATATGCAGTTATATGCCCTGGATTTTTGTTCTTTATTCATGATGAATTTCTCTATGTATGTATTTACCCATATATTTTATTATTTTATCTATCTATTTATTTATAATCTATTTTACATTGGCAATGAGATGTAGGAATCCAACTGCCCACGACTCTGGTGCAATCAGCCTAACCATAACCATATAGCTATAGCTAACCATATAGCCAGTCCTGAGACATGGGATGTACGGTGCATGTGTCTGTATTCTTTGTGTGTTTTAGGAGGCAGGTAAGTGGGATGAGGGCACAGAGTGGGGATCCTGCCGCTGATACAGTATTCCCTTACACACCATGCAGTTAATGTAGAATGTCCGTGTACTGCATTTCAGAAAACTTTATCTCTCGTACCATTGAAACCCATTATACAGGGTGTAACACGAGTTTCTGCAAATATTGATACAGGAGAAAGAAAGTGTTATTCAAGTAGAAAATGTTCAATACACATATGCTTTTTGAGACTTCCTTTAGACGTGAGATGAAGTGAGAATAATCACGGCGGCCAGCAGGTTGCCCCTCGGTGAAATTATGAATTATTTAATCATAATCTTTACTAATAATGGAAAATTACATTATCTTATAACAACACAATTGGTATTAATGTCAATGTTATTTACCAAATAACCTGTACATAAAAACAGCAGGGCTGTAATAAGCAATACTGTAAAAAGGCTACTTGGCATCATGTCAGAGCAGGGTAGAGGGATAGGCTAGGCTGGGCCCACCGGTCACCTGAGTCAGTCAAATCCTCCCCCGCTCCTACATGATGCCAAGTAGCCTTTTACAGTATTGCTTATTACAGCCATGCTGTTTCATGTACTGCTTATTCGGTAAATAACATATCCATTAATACCAATTGTATCGTTATAAGATAATGTAATGTTCCATAACTAGTAAAGATTATGATTAAATAATTCAAAATTTCATCACGTGGCAACTGCGAGTACACACTGCATGCCTCCATACATTGCCTACCACATTGAAATTGCTGGCCGCTGTGATTTTTCTCAATTCATCTCACGTCTAAATGAAGTATCAAAAAGCATATCTGTATAGAACAATTTCTACTTAGAATAACACGTTCTTTCACCTGTATCAATATTTGCAGAAACCCGTGTTACACCCTGTATAAGTGTTAATGTGGCAACCCTCTGCCAAGACTAGGCAGAGCAAGAACTAATAACTTAGATCTGAATGGTAGAACACCAGTCACTAAGCAACATCCTTTGATTAAAAATAACATAAATATACATTTTATTCTCTTTAGTAGAAGTGAAAGTAAACTTAAAAATCATAATCATATGAAAGGTGGAAAATGAGAGATAATAAGAAACTGCAAATGCTACAGTAACAATAAAGAAAAAGAAAAAGAAAATTAATATTAATGAGGACCATAATTATTTATTGCTTGGGGAGGCGTCGGTGGTTTAGCGCCTGGAACTGTTGAGCTCGGAGTCCCGAGTTCGAGTCCAACCAGATGCAGGTCTTTCATCCATTGTGGAGTGGCAGAAGTTGTGGGGGGTACATAAAATGGTACATAGATACAAAATTTTTTCTTGTGCGACATAATATAAAGTGCAATTGTAGTGCAGGTGGTAGGGGTGACTGGCTAGTGGCCGGCCGGGCAGGATCTCTCGCTTGGTAACATGGGAGGCCCGCCGTTGACTCTGTTTTAATCGCACCGACTCTGAATCCTCGGAGCTATTGGCGGGCGTAACAAGAACAACACTCCTTACATCTCCCTGCCGAGGGGAAGAGGTTACAGAACGAGGCGGTCCGGACGTCTGCGTTCATGTGAGTTTCAGCGCGGGGTGGGTGGCGATGGCGACGAGAACTGCACCTTGCAGTGATCAGCTACAGTATGAGTAGCCTGTAGTTCACCCGGGGGTGAACCTGGTGGTGTCTCATGGCGAAGACATAGGTAGCGTTGGTTTCTCTAAAATATCTTCCCGCTTGGAACTTTGACACGATAATCTCGGTGTTTATCAATGCCAACCACCACCCCAGCCTGCACAGGTCACACTCCTCATCGGCTTCCTGCAACTCGGGAGCGAATGCACACCGTTGTGCCAGTACAGCCGTCTGGAGAGGACGACCTTAAAGCACCTGAGCTGGAGAGTGACCATCAGGGCGAGGGGTGTTTCAGAACACCATCAAGCCCCGTTCACAGGCCTCATCTTAGCTGCCACCTGTTATGTAGATCTTCACGATAAGACGTTTTGCCTTCTTCACAAAGGCTGCGTTTGGGCCCTTGGACTGGGGATAACTAGGGGAAGATAAGACATGATTTATGGCCCATCACTTCACAAAGGACAGAAACACAAAGCTTGAAACTGCGGCCCTCCGTCAGTCTGGAGCTAGACTGGTACACCCGCATCCTTAAAGATGTCACGCAGCAGCTTCATTGTGGTTCGCGACGTCATGTCCCGACCATAATCTACAATGCACGGCCATCCAGACAGGTGATCTGGAATAATAATTCTATATATAAAAAATATAATATACAGTAAATTCTCGCTCTTATGGACCTCGATATAACTAATTTCAGCTTTAACGAACTTGTTCTGCCCGTTCGATATATGCGGGGATTTACCGATTGTATTCGGTAAATGCGTGGATTGGTTCGGTTGGTGGGCCGGACCCAACATGTACACGCAGGTCGAACAGTGGCAGTGAAAACAAAGCCGACCGGGCTTGCGCGGCTGTGCGCTCAGTCTGGGTTTGTCAGCCTGAGAGTAAACACCTCCCCTGATGTCCTCCCATGCCTCACTACATTGCCTGCCTCCCGTGCTCACCACATATTGTTTTAATTTCCCTGTATGCGTGTAGTATATCTGATGGCTTCATGTACGTAATTTCAAAATTTCACCTACTGTAGCAAACAAGTTAATTTATAACATGAAATGGTTGGAAATATCAACTTTTGCCTCATATAACAACAAAGTTTGCTATATCTACAACAAAGTTTCCCGGGGGGTTTAAGCCCTCGATATAACAACCTTTTGAATTAACGTCACCCCCTTCCATCCCAATTGGTTTGGTTATAGTGAGGGTTTACTGTACCTATAACTATCATTAGACGTAACTCCTTACCGCATGTGTGGTGAAGAAGGTTCTGCCGAGCACCTCCTCGAAGATACCGTGATGGCAGATGCAAAGACTCTCTATACTGGGCTTGCTACTCGTGCCCCGCGCCAACCCGCCCATGACCAGTGGAGGCCAGTTTTTGGCGATTCCTGACATTTTTACATCACCCCCATTTCCCTTCCTATGTTTTCAGTAATAAATGATATACCGTTTATATTCGTAACACTGTTTGTTCTATAATATTTATCAAATAAAAAACATTAAAATAACCCTTAAAGAAATGCTATTTAAGAGGTGAAGAAATGGATACATAACAAATATTCACTTAAACTCTTCGCCATTTAATTTGTTTGCGAAACATTTTAGATGAAACCATATCAATAGAAGCAGATTTTTCATTTAGCTTTTCCATTGATATCATTTCGTTTTCTGATAAATGAATTACCACCATCCACAATTAGCGTTTGAAGCTAATGAAGACAATAATCAATCGATGTAATTTTTTCCGATTGATGAGGTTTATTTATTTAGTTAACGCTAATTTGCATGGTTCTAATTCATTTATAAGAAAACGAAATATATCAGTGAAAGCTAATAAATTCTGGCTTTTATGATATATTTCTGTAAATGTTTCTTTCGCAAATTATTAAAATGGGCGAGATTTAAGTGAATATTAAGTTCATGCATTTTCTCTCACTCTCTCATAATGTCATTTCCTTTAGTGTATTTTACAGTTTTTTATTTGATAATTTATAAACAAACATTTACGAAGATAACAGTATATCATTTATACTGTTAAACCATAGGAAGGGAAATGGGAGTGATGTTTTAAAATGTCAGGATCGCAAAACTGGCCTCCACTGGAAATATTCCAAAATGAGTAGCAAGTCCAGTATACAGTAGTCTTTGGCAGAGGATACGAGACTGATGGGCTTTTTGACTGTGACGGAAGTATCTCCTGATCGTGATGGTGATGTCGCTGTTAGTCCCAGGCCACCATACAGTTTGACGGGCCCGATACTACGTCGCCTCTATGCCTCTGTGGGAGTCATATAGCCACGCAAGAACATTGCCCCTGAGCGAGGTAGGGATACTAAAGCGGCGTCACACACTCACGACATTGATCCCGACATGCCCTGAAACGCAAGAATTCGAAAAGTCGGCAGATTTTGGCAAAATGACATGTCCATACGTAATTCCCACGTAGCCTGTACGTAGCCCTTACGATGCTTCTAGTCATTTCCATGAAGCCCCTATGATGTCCGCCGACATCAGTACATTGGGTACATTTTTAGAAGTAACGGTCATTTCCGTGGACAAAATGCACAATAGCCACACACAGCTGTACGAAACTAGTACATTCTATGTACGACGCCCTCATGAAATCCCACCTTGCCCCCAAAAATAATCTTGCGGATACATAAAGAGCCCTGCACACCATCGGCAATTTCCTAGCCGACTACACGCCCCCTCTCTGTCACCATGAACTTCACATGTATTTTTTGCATTGCTCTGGAGAACCTGCGATAATGCGCCATTGCACCAATCTCTTCAACATTCTGTGTCTTCTACGATGGCTGGACGCCTCTATTTCCTGGCTTCCAAGGTGGTCATGGCCAGAAGGCATGTTCTGAGTCTCAACGTCTATAACTTCAATTCAAACAATCTTGGCTTGCTTGCCCTACAATCACCATCCTTCGCACGTTACGAGGGTTCTTGGGGTAGTCATGGTGCAATATGTTGGAATACAGGCAAGTGATGAAGCATGTGGCGCCTTGGGCATATTTATTGGTAGCGTGGGGGCACAGCGTTCGCCGTGTCATTTGAGCAGCATTGCCTAGTTGCCATTGGGCATTTTGTGGCATATCCTGCACACCGCATGGGTAGTATGTGCCTGGTCCAGGGGTGTTAGAGTGGATGTCGATGTCCTTCGTGTCCAACTCGAGCCAGTGTCTTGTCAAACTGTCAAAAATATGAGGGAACTCTGCCCAGTCTTGTACAGGTTTCGTATATGTCGTACGGGTTGCATGGAATTTCGTGAGGGCTACCCGCATGTCTGTCTACGTTTTTTTGGAAGAATTTCAGTCAGTAATCAGTAAGAAACATCACGATCCCCGTACAACAATAGCTGGAAGCCGATACGAAGCAAGTACGAACATGCCGACAGAGCCACGACTATGTCCAGAGAATGGGTCAGCCACGACTTTGAGCGCGAAGGTTTCAAAACTAAGCTAGCTTACCGACACCTCACGAGACTGCGACAAACATGCCGACATGCCCTGAAACGGCATATGAGCGTCGTCCTGACCCGATATCGGGCATGTCGGGATCAATGTCGTGAATGTGTGATGACCGCTTAACCGGGAGCCATATAGCAACCAGGCTATCCTCCATTGACAGATCTTCCCGGAGCTTCCAGTTAGCCTCGTAGGTAGCCGGTAAATCTCGTCGTTTAGCTGGAAAACCTTTGGAGACTATTAATTAGAAGCTGGTACGTGTCATCTTTTCTTGCAGCGTATTTCATTAATGGCAGGGTCAGTGTAGAGGTCTGAGAGGGGCTCAGAAATCTCACAATCTCTGGCTAATACAAATGTATGAACGTGGTGGGTGACCTAGAGACTTCCTCCATGTCTGAGTGCGGTGGCACAGCAACAGCATGGTGTAGGTGTGAGAGCTGTTAGTTAAGCTCCATAACACACACACACACACCACACCTCAGCTGTGTGTACACAGACGTGCGCCCTGGGAGGCTCCTACACAATTGGATATGCTGTATGGCTGCAGTGACCAACAAGGACGCAGAGGACCCTGAAAGACCTTAAGTACTTATAGGTTAGAGCTATGTAGTTAGAAAGTCCCGTCTCCTAATGATTAACCTAAAAATGAAAAATATTGGAAGTGAAAAAAAAGTAAACAAGGATGGAGGAAATGTCGGCGGAGGATTCCGTCGGAGCCAATTTCGATGGCTTCAATACCAAAGAAAAGACATATTAGGGCTGAAAATGAACCAGAGAAGAGTCATAATGCTAGAAAATGTAGTTCACAGAATTGATGATAACTAGAAAAGATGGAAAAGAAAGATTTCGTTCTGGAAAAAAGATATACTATTTTGAAAAATAGAGTGGATGAATTAAACGGAAAGCAAGACGATGAAAAGGTAGTGAAAATGCATGCAGAAATTAATGCAGTACATAAGAAATGGAAAATGACACAAGAGGAAATGAAAGATGAAAGAAAGACATGGAAGATAGAAAAGAAAAAGACCAAGAAAACTTACGCCAAATAATTGAAGATCAAGAAAATGAAAAGAAAAATCTGACCAAAAAAGTAGTCAAAGTAATCAAACAAAAGGAAAATTTAGTAAGAGACACGGTGGACAAAAAGAATGTGTCATCATTTTTGGTTTGAAGAAAAAGTGCTGCCCAAGAAAAACTTAAGAGAAGAGGAAGAAAAGAAAGTGTCAAAGAATATTTAAAATTATAAAAGAAAATACGGAGATAGAAGAAGAAATAGAAGAGATACATAGGTTAGGCAAATATGAGGAGGGCGGGGCCCGCCCCTTAAAAGTTAAGTTTAGGTCACAAACTACAGCACAAGATATATTGTCTAAGGCATGGAAACTGGCAAAGACAGAAGAATATAAGAAAATATGGATAAGAAAAGAACATAAGAAAATAAGGAAGCTACAAGAGGCCGCGAGGCCTACACGTGGTAGTTCCTGTCACCTAACACTACCTACATCCACCTTTCATCCCCATCCATGAACCTATCCAGCTCCTCTTTAAAGCTCCCTAATGACTTCGCACTAACTACCTGTCTACTGAGACCATTCCATTCGTTCACCACCCTATTTGTGAACCAGTTTTTCCCTATTTCCTTTCTAAATCTACGCTTTTCCAGCTTGAATCCATTACTTCTTGTTCTACCCTGGTTAAAAGCCGTAAGAACTTTTCCTACCTTTCCTTTATTAAATCCCTTTATCCACTTAAAAACTTCTATCAGATCGCCCCTTACTCTGCGTCTCTCGAGTGAGTGTAATTTTAATAACTTCAATCTCCTCTCATAACAAAAGTTATGCATCCCTTGTACCATTTTGGTCATCCTTCTCTGCGCTGTTTCTAACAAGGCTATATCCATCCTGTAATATGGAGACCAAAACTGAACCACATAGTCTAGGTGAGGCCTGACTAGAGCCAGATAAAGCTTTAGAATAACTTCCACACTTCTACTTTTAACACTTCTGGTAATGAATCCTAATACTCTATTAGCTCTATTTCTGGCCTCAATACATTGTTTCCTAGGTCGGAGGTCTAGGCTCACCCTCACTCCATGATCTTTTTCACCTTCTGATCTTTTCAGCGATACATTGCTTATGGTGTATCTATTACCAGGGTTTTTTCTACCAACATTCATAACGCTGCATTTATCAATATTAAATTCCATCTGCCATCTGACTGCCCACTCGTTAAGTTTATCTAGTCTCCCTGCAATATGATTACATCAGACTGTGATCCAATAATCCTACCTAACTTAGTATCATCAGCAAACTTGCTGATATCACTGCTAATCCCACTATCCAAGTCGTTGATGTAAATCAAAAATAGTAATGGACCCAAAACAGACCCTTGTGGAACTCCACTTGTCACCAGTCCCCATTCAGATTTAGAACCATTAATTGTAACCCTTTGTTGCCTATTACTTAGCCAAGCTCTGATCCAATGAAGAACCTTCCCATCTATACCATGAGCCCTAACCTTATTTAAGAGTCGCTCGTGTGGTACTTTGTCAAATGCCTTACTAAAGTCCAGATATATTATATCATAATCTTATCATTATCTGCCGTCTCATAACTTTCCTATAAAAACTCAAGAAATTGGTGAGACATGACCTACCCTTGGTGAATCCATGTTGTGAATCATTGATCAAACTATGTTAATTTAAGTGCTCTCTAATGTTTTTTGCAATAATAGATTCCAATAATTTACCCACCACTGATGTTAGACTTACGGGTCGATAATTTGACTTTAGTCCTCTGTCTCCCTTCTTAAATATGGGTACAACATTTCCTTTCCTCCACAATAATGGCACATCGCCTATCTCAACCGATTTCCTAAAAATGTGCACTAACGACTCACTAACAACCTCCTTGCATTCCTTTAATACCCTGGGATACACTTCATCTGTCCCGGCGATTTAAAAATTTCATTTATCTATACCCTCTTCCACCATTTCCCTAGTTATCACCATATCTTTGAGTTCTCCCTCTCGTTTCCTTTGAACATCTGTTCACTATCAGGTATCGTCTGTGTATCCTCCTCCGTAAAAACACTTAAGAAATAATCATTTAGACTCTTACACATATCCTCATCCGTATTTAAGACCTCACCCTGTCCTGACCTTAACGGCCCCACTAATTCCCTTGTCTTTGTTTTATATACCTGATAGAACCAAAGGGTTTTTTGACTTTTGGGTCCCTTTTCGCCTGTTCTGCTACTTTAATCTCATAATTGTTCTTAGCAACTTGAGTTAATTTCTTCACTGTCCTCGCCATCACGTTATACTGTTCTTTGTTTACCAATCCTGCCTTGAACCTTAAATAAATGTTTCTTTTTACTGCAATGTTGTGTTTTAAATTGGTGGTCATCCATTTTGGATCACTCTTTCTGGACCTTATTTCCCTATAAGGAATATTTCTTTTCTGTCCGTCAATTATATTCCTTACAAATGAGGTATAATCCTCATCAGCCCCGACCTGACTTCCATTTCTAATCTCTCTAATTACCTCATCAGCCCTGACCTCACTTCCATGTCTAACCGCTCTAATTACCTCCTCAGCCTCGACCTCACTACCATACCTAACCGTGCCAATTACCTCCAGGTGCATTCTTAATCCTTCATAATTGGCCTTTCCAGCTGTCATCCCCCTGTCATTATTCTGGGAACATTTTTTCCCCTCCATCCCACACCTCTTATTAATAACCTCCAGGTGTCTTCTTAATCCTGCATAATTGGCCTTTCTGAAATTAGGCATTCCATGCTTATTGCCACTTAATTTTCCAACTTCCCATTTTAAGCTAAATCTGATCTCATAATGGTCGCTATTATCTAAATTTCCACCGACCTCCACATTTGTAACTAAATCGTCTCTATTTGTCAGCAATAGATCTAGAATATTATTTCCTCTAGTAGGCTCCTTGATTGCTTGACTTAGGAAGTTATCCTGGATTATATTTAACAATTCATCTGCGTCGCTGTCACCTATGATTAAATCCCAGTCTATATTCCTAAGATTAAAATCTCCCACCACGCATAGTCGGTTATATCTGCAGGCCTTGTTTATTTCTTCCCATATATGAGCTGAATCCTCTTTACATAAGTTTGGAGGCCTATACACTACACCCAAAACCATTTTCTCAGTTCCCTCCGTAACCTCTACCCATATAGACTCTATGCTGTCATCTGTTTTTATAACATTATCAGGGATGTCAATTTTCCGCGGATTCACGGATTTCCGAGTATTTTATTGCCAGCTGGGTCATTTCTGTGAATCGTGTAGATTCGGCTTAAAAATGTTTGGGGGGGAGTGTACATAGTTGCCTAGCCCACAGCCGAACCTGACCCTGGCCACTGATCCAGCACAGACCATAACACATTTTTTGGCTGCCTAGCGGGAAGTTAATACTAGGCTGCCGATATCTCCTGACTCCACTGCTACAAGTTTGCTCAGGAGGCAGTATGTTGAGGGTGGAATACAGCAGCCCACAGCCAGTATGTTGGGGGTGGATTACAGCAGCCACAGCCCGGTGAGATAGCTCTGGTGATCCAGGGGTCTGGTATCGATTGGCACACTGCCCTCACTGTGTCAAGTTTGCAGGCTCCAGACCTGGAGAGTTCAATGCAGGGATGCCACAGCAGGAGGCAAGCCAGATTGGCCAGAGGGTATATACTCAATATAGTATGGCCAGAGATATATACATATATATACACAAATTGTGGACACAAAAACCGACAAAATTGAGACCAGAAATGATTATAGATATAACCAAGGACCTCTCAGAAGCTCTCTCAGAGCATGAAATTTACAAAAAATATCGGGGGGGCTTACAGCACCCCCCAAACCCCCAGCTGGGAGGTTCCCTCACTACGGTCGGTCAGCCTCGCTGCGCTGGGATGAGTTGGTCGCCCTATTATTTTATTTCAGAGGTTTTTTTCTTTTCTTGTTGACATCCCTGCATTATTAACACAACACTGCAATGCATCTCTTCCATAAAGCGCAACTCCTCCACTTCGTCTGCCTACTCTGTCCTTGTGAAATAACTTATACCCAGCTATCTCGACTTCCGGATCGAATACCTTTCCTGACATATCCAACCATGTTTCTGTTAATGCTATTATATCAAAATCCTCTATACTATTTATTCCTCTCAATAAATCTATCTTTTTTAAAATACTCCTACAGTTTGTATAGTAAGCCTTCAAGCAACTCCTCTTTTTTTTGTCAATTTTCCCTTTATCTTTAACTAAACCCCTCCTCTCTCTCTTCTTACGAATCCCTTTAGCTCCCTGCCTTCTGAAACTCCTCCTAGTATCGCAAGTTTCCCTTACCCCGACCCCAGTGTCTACTCCCCGGTTCTCTATCTTAAAAATGCCTGCAGTGCACCTACCTCCCTTTCAAGGGATTCAGACAAGATATGAACTCCTTTCCTCGAAAAGTGCACCCCGTCCCTGCGGTAGAGGTTGTTATGCCCGAAAAAGAGGTCCCAGTTGTCTACAAAGGCCCAACCATTATCTTTGCTATGAAGTGCCAGCCGGCCATTCAAGGCAATAGCCCTGGAGTACCACAAGTCGTCAACAAAGCGTCTTGGAAGGACACCACACACCACAGGGAACCCACCCCTGTCCCTAACTTTACCTACAGCTTCCTTGAACCGCCATAGCAATTCCTCTCTCCTTACACACTCAACATCATTTCCCCCAGCGCTCAGGCAGACGATGGGCTTTTTCCCTTGGTCCGCCATGCACTCAACTATCTTGTCACTAACATAACCTATCCCCTTCCCTGGATAACTCACCGACTTCATACGCATCCCTTCCCTGTCACAGAACCTGCTGTCAAGATGCCTAACCTGACTGTCACCAACAACCAAGATTTTACCTTCGGGTGATGATGTATCGTCCACCTTCCTTACCTCCGTATCTCCTTCTTGCAGCCCTGAGAGTACCTGAAATTGGTTTGTGCACACAACATGGTCATCGTTTACCTTTTTCTCCTTTGGGCGGGCTCCATGATCAACTACCTTCCAAACACCAATCCCTGGTGACTTACTGGTGACCTTAGTAGTCTCTCGAGTCACATCTCGCTCTGGTACCCCTACAGGTACATCCCTCGCATGTGCCCCTCCACTCACTCCACTTGGACCTTCACCTCCACACTTAAGAGAACGTATCTCTATTTCCTGCTTCATCACAACGCTTTTCAATTCGTTCACTTCACTTGCAAAGCTCCTTTTCAGGTCTTCGATCGCCTCCAAAATAGTCTTAAGCGCATCTCCACACCCTTCACTACACTCTCTCTCGACCCTTCTCACCTCAGCCTCCTTCACTCCTACCACACTACCACTCTCAACTGCCGTAGAAGCACACAACACCACTTCTCTCTCCACCTCCACAACACTCTCCATCACAGACGTAGCCATTCTAATCCCTAGAGCTCAACCAAACACAACCTCACTCCACGGAGACGTCAGGTGAACTGACGGACTGACGAAAAGATATGAATGAGGAAGAAAGAGCCAGTTTGAATGTACTGTTTAAAGAAGCCAAAGAAAAAAACGAATTGAGAACGGAAGAGGAAAAACAGAAATTCTATTGGAGAGTTTTGGACCAAAAACTGAAGAAGTGGTATCTAAAAGAGAAAGAGTAAGAGAAGACAGTTCAAATGAAAATGAAGAAGGATGGCAGGTATCGTACACAAATATAAATGGGCTAGTGTCAACATTAACAGAAATAAACGATTACCTGAGAACCAAGAAACCAGACATATTGGGTCTAGTAGAAACTAAGCTGAGTGATTCTGAGGATGTGCCAGTTGGGGAGGGTCAATATAATGTATGGAG
This sequence comes from Chionoecetes opilio, assembly GCA_016584305.1. Classification (NCBI taxonomy): domain Eukaryota; kingdom Metazoa; phylum Arthropoda; class Malacostraca; order Decapoda; family Majidae; genus Chionoecetes; species Chionoecetes opilio. Next base: position 320,733 of record JACEEZ010000269.1, read on the forward strand.
GCGAAACAAAAATCAGAAAAAGGGAGGTGGTGTTATGGTGTTAACAAGGAAGGATGTGATAGTAGGAAATGTGGAAAAAGGAGAAGGTATGGCAGAGGTGTTGAAGGTAGAGTTGGTGATGAGAAAAGGAAGAATAAGAGACTTAGTACTCGTATACATTCCACCTAAGACAAATTCCTGGGGGAGAGAAGAGTATGGAGACATGATAAGAGACACAAGCAAATGTTTAAAGAATTCGATGGAAAATTGTGAGAACATAATTTTGATGGGAGATTTTAACTGCAAAGAAGTTTGCTGGGAAGAATGGTATACTGCAGGAGGAGAAGACTCATGGGGTGGTACATTGTTGGATTTGGTAATGAATAACATTATGACTCAGTGGATTAAAGAGAATACAAGATTCAGAGGTAGCGAAGAACCATCAAGACTAGACCTACTATTGACGAAAGAACTGGAAGTAATTAGTAAAGTAAATTATCAGTGCCCACTTGGAAAGAGTGACCATGTACTTATTGAATTTGAAGAAAATGATAGCAAAAAAGAGGGGAGAAGAGAAGAACACAAGAAAGGAAGATATAAGGAAGATTGAGAGAATACAAAGAGCAGCCACAAAAATGGCTCCAAGCCTGAGAGATTTAACATATGAGGAAAGACTTTCAAGACTAAAACTCCCAACTCGTGAGAAAAGAAGAGAAAGGGGAGATTTTATAGCAGTGTATAGAGCATCAATGGGTCTGGAAAAAATTGATAGAGAAGATCTGTTTGTGTGGGACGATAGAAGTGCAAGAGGTCATGAGAAAAAATTGAAAAGGACAACATGCAAGAGGGACAAAAAAAAATACAGCTTCCCGTATAGAAGCATAGAAGCCTGGAACAACCTTGATGCAAAAGTGATTAATGCAAGAAGTATTCAAGAATTCAAAGTCAAGCTGGATAATAGTAGATTTGGAGACGGGACAGTACGAGCATAGCTCTTTTCCTGTATGTTACAACTAGGTAAATACACACTAAACGCTTCCCTCATAGAAATGTAGAAGTTTGGAATGGATTAAATGAGGAGGTGATACCGGCACATAATGTGCACCAACTGAAAGAAAGACTAGATAAATGTAGATACGGAGACGGGACCACACGAGTGTAGCTCAGGCCCTGTAAAACACAACTAGGTAAACACACACACCTGCCGCTGTCCAAATGGTCCAAATGGTCCAAATCAACTGATAAAAGGAAGATCTACCTTTTTGTGTTAGTGGGAAATGGTTATGAATACACAACGGTCCTGTTTCGTGAGTAGAGAACTAAATATTTGCTGAAAGGCTTGTATTGGTCAGTTTTACAGACATAGGTGATAGTTTGCATGTTCCACCATGGCGAAGGTGATACCCCGACAGCAGGAATACAGGAATTTGAAGGCTTCACCTCAGGAGTAAGTAATTTTGGCATCAACATGAAGCGTATTGCACATGTAGATAAGCTGGCTGATGGTAACGCATTAGAGTCAAAACATGTTTGGGAAAATATCAAAGAGTTATAGAAAGAAGTAGTCAACAATAAGAATGAGTTAAGCATTGTCTTGGCCTTGAACCACGAGTAGGCTAAGACCATTAATGAGCTGACAATGAATAATGGACCAGGCTGCAGTGGAAATAGGACAGCTTAAAGAGGACAACAGGAAATACTGGAGGAGAGAGAGGAAATGAAAGAAGAGCTAAGGTTGAATGAGGCCAAGGCATTATTAGTTCATGAGAAAAATTTGGATGAAATTAAGGAGGAGCAAAAAAGATGGAAAAATTGCACGAGGAGGAAAAGATTGGCCTAAAGAACATTTTCAACCAGCAATTAAAGGAGAGCCAAGACAATGTAGAACAACAATTTGTTAGGGTTTGAAAGACCAAGGAAAATATTTGCTAAATGCAAGACTATGGTCTCTAAATACAATCTTGTTTCCTGGGAGGGTAGGGAAATAATTGGCGAATTGAAGAATGTAGTCACCAAATAAGAATTAAGGTAGCAATTGATTGAGGCCGCCAATTGCAAATTCATCAAATCTGAACTCGCCAAATGCGAGGCCTTACTGTAGTATTTTTTTTTTCTTCATAAGATTTATCCTTTAACCCGTAAAGTGTTTAGTACGTATCAAAGACTACTCTATACTGGACTTGCTACTCATTTTGGGCTATTTCCAGTGGAGGCCAGTTTTGCAATTCCTGCCATTTACGAACATCACTCCCTTTTCCCTTCCTATGGTTTATCAGTATATATGATATACCGTTATCTTCGTAAATGTTTGTTCTATAATATTATCAAATAAAAAACAGTAAAATGCAATAAAGAAATGCCATTATGAGAGAGTTAAGAAATATGCATGAACTTAATATTCACTTGATCTCATCGCCATTTAATATTTTGCGAGAAAACATTTTAGATGCTAGCGATAGAAAGAAGCGGATTTTCATTAGCTTTCCATTGCTATATTTCGTTTTCTGATAAATGAATCATAACCATGCATAAATTAGCGTTAACTAAAAAAATAACATCATCTATCGGGATAATTACCCGATGGATGATGTTATTTATTTAGTTAACGCTAATTTATGCATGGTTCTAATTCATTTATCAGAAAATGAATATAGCAATGGAAAGCTAATTAAATGCCGCTTCTATTGATATGTTGCATGTAAAAAGTCTTCACGCAAAATATCAAATTGTGATGAGTTTAAGTGAATATAAGTTCATGCATATTTCTTCAGAATCTCATAATGGAATTTCTTTAGTGTATTTTACAGTTTTGTATTTGATAATATTATAGAACAAACATTCACGAAGATAACAGTGTATCATTTATACTGATATGCCATAGTCTACTGTATTCATGGAACACTTTTTTTACTTGCCGATACGATTGATGATGTTATGTTTTTAGTTAACGCTAATTTATGCATGGTGGTAATTCATTTATCAGAAAATGAAATATATCAATGGAAAGCTAATGAAAATCCGCTTCTTTCTATCGCTAGTATCTAAAATGTTTTCTCGCAAAATATTAAATGGCGAAGACTTTAAGTATATATTGAGGTCATGCATATTTCTTCACTCTCTCATAATGGCATTTCTTTAGTGTATTTTACTGTTTTTTATTTGATAATATTATAGAAGAAACAGTTACGAAGATAACGGTATATCATATATACTGATAAACCTTAGGAAGGGAAATAGGGGTGATGTTCTAAAATGGCAGGAATCACAAAACTGGCCTCCACTGGTCATGGGTGGTTTGGCGCGGGGCACAAGTAGCAAGTCCAGTATAGAGTAGTCTTTGTACGTATATATACGTACCCCTAGGAGAAGTGTTTAGTATGTATATATACGGAGCCTATTTTGTTGTACTTTGTGGTACTTTATCGTCTAGAAAACAATGAATTGTCCTTATATTATGGCAATGCTTTAATATTACAGCTCTGATTATTTTTATTTTGACTTTGAACTGTCTATTTTGCATAGAAGAAACATGACAACGAGAAGTTTAGTAAACTTTTACGTATGTCAGCTGAAATGCATATGTTCTTGTACCTGTTTTTTATTTATTTCATGATAACATACAGTATAATAACATTCAACACTATTCCAGCTATAAAAGCTATATAATGCTTTCATTTTTTTGCGCGGGAGTGCGGTACCATTGTTATGTTGGCAGCCCTGCAGGCTTGGTACTGTGTTAGGCTGTTGGCGGGAGACCCATCCCCAGGCAGGCACACAGCCACGCTCCTTTCCAGCTGATTTATGAATAGCAGTTTTTTCACATTCTGAACGATGAAAATGTCACATAATTGGGAGACAGCGATCTGTCTAATGATAATGATGACCCTGACTATATCAAGGATTCAGGCAGTGAGAAGGAGGGGAGAGTGACAACGATCATTTGAGCCCCTCTGCCGGGTCTGCCTAAGTTCACCGTAACCTCTCGCTGATCACAACACTCTATGCATTTATATAACATCCGAGCCCAAACCAGGTGAATCATCTGAGAGAGGGAAAACTCCTACACAGAAAACGGAGGAGGAAAGATAGGGAATTTTCCAGAGAGAGGGCCTTGAGAGTTCCTTGCCCGACAGATGTCTGCAGTATGAGGTGCAGTAATGACGTGAGCACGCGTTGCTGTTTTATATACTTTGATGACTATAGTGTAGGGTATATTTCGCAAAAGAAAAAGTAATCTAAATTGATCGGGAGTTTATCAAAATCATCGGAAGCTACGTAGCAAAGGCTGGCACGTTTATTAGTGTGAGTCAAGGAAGTGAGGTGCGAGGAGCCGTCAAGGCTGCCAACATAAACTTTTCCACTAGCTTATTTACACACTTTTAGGCAATGATACACTGTTTTTCCTGGTGAAACATGTATCATATATAGATGCAATGCAATACAATGCAATACAATGCAATACAATGCAATACAATGCAATACAATGCAATACAATGCAATACAATGCAATACAATGCAATACAATGCAATACAATGCAATACAATTATGTTTTGTACTTATATAAGAGTACAGGCATTATGTACCAGCCTGTTCAATTCCATAATATATTACCGGTATAGAAGAGTTAGATAAACATTCTCAGCATATATCTTTATAAAAACACAGAGTACTAACTATAAAAGCATGTAACAAATGCTTGAAATATATCGGAAATAAGAATTAGTCGTCGGAACTGACGTAGTATGTGAGTAGACTTTTGTCATCCACAGACCGTGAAGTGGTCCCTGTCAGCCTTGTTGCCAGATCAGAGAATAGTCTTCCTATTTTCTTCAAGACCATATCATCTCATTCGTAAATATGCCACCAAAATATGATATTCTAAGAATAAGTTACAAGATGCATATATCAAATGCCGTAGATTACAATATAATTATAATAAAATACCATTTTGTTTTTTCGCTATGACATCCACATACACGAGGGAGGATCAGCTGGCTGGAAACGATGCCTGCCTATGGAGACTTGGAGAAGGCGCTCGTACCCCGCATACACATCATTGCTTATGTTATATTTTTGTTATTTTTTTGAGACAATAAAAAAAAAAATCCAAAAGCCCAACCTGACATAAGGCGTTTCTGTCACTTAGGTCAACACTGTACGGGTTAAGGTTGACAAAAAAAGAAGAAGCAGGGAATGGAATTTTAGATTTATAGATAAACAAAAATAAGTATCTCTCCCTGTGTGTTAAGTAAGAATCATTGTTCATTATCTGTATTAGTTTAAGTAGTTCTAATAAAAACAAGTGTTCATGATTTCTCTTATCTTCTAGATTATTTGAAGATCTGCGCAAGGCTTATAAACAAGAATCTGGAAATATGAAAGGAAAAATTCATGCTGTAAGAAGTGAGAAACAAAACTTAGCTGAGAAGCTAACTGACACTTCTGCCTACCTTCATGGACTGAGGGGCCAAGTCTCAGGGCTAAAAGGATCATTAAGGTATTTCATGTTCTCACACTAGACCTTTCCAGTAAGTATAGTTAAAATACATTATATTATAATGACTCATCACTGGAAACTGTATTGAACCTTTATTTATTGTACATGGATCATATTGTAACATGATACAGTGGAACTCCCTTTATCTGGCATCTTCAGGACCAACGATGTGCCGGATACAGAAAATTCCGGATAGGGGAAGGTTGTACATATAAATATTCAAGGTGTACCCACAAATTTTTAAAAACTCAAAAAAATCCATTTTTTTTTGCACCCTTAGGAGTGTCATTCATCTTCATAAATTCACGCAGCTGCTTAGCTTGGGCCTTGATGTTGTAGATAGTAGCAGTGGTCGGCACTAGAAAAATTGTATTGAGTGGCCAAGGTCGGACACAGAACTAGCCAGACACAGTTGGCCAAATAAATGTTGGCCATGGAGTAGCCAATTTGGTATTATTTTACTCTAGGATCAAGATTCCCTACACAATTGAGAGTATTGTTTTTGTTTACCTAATTGGATTCTTGGAATTTTTCTCTATGAGCTTCCGTCCCAAATCAATACTTTTAGCAATATATAATGTTATTTATAGGGAGGAGGGAGACTAGTGTTTACTTGCGCCTCACTCTTCTTCTTGAGACCTGCATCGCCTCTGATTTTCCCTTGCCGTGAAAACTTCAATGAGGATTTGGCTTTGATTAGGAAGTTCAAATGTGGGGTTAGTTTAGTTATTTTCATATTGACTGTCATGGTTTATGACTTATTTAGGCACTGAAGTTTCTGGGGCCTTGCGCATCACTAGACACTCTTTGTTTCTCCAGATATTGATTTTCTGGCTGGGGAAAGGATTCCCAGTAGCCACTAATATGAGGAAATATTTATAGGCTGAAATTGCCTCCTAATGAATAGCTGGGTACGATTGCATTAGTGTCTGATCTAAATTGCATGTGGTGGTTAAGAAAAAGCATGCCAAATAGTGAAAAAGGAGATATAGAAAAATTTGTTAGGTTGGGAGATGTGGCAACGCCACCAGTTGTCATGTTGTGGGAGACTCGCCGTCTGCCCGCGCCCCACTCCACAACAACACCTCGCCCGGACCAGAGCTCTCGCCGCCAGGACGTCAACAAGACCTGCCGCCGCCTTCCCACGTGTCTCGCCTGTCCAGAGCTTGTTCCTGCTGACAGAAGTAGGGGGGAGTCGCAGCGTGAGGATAGGAGGAGGGAGGGTTTTGGACGAGGCAGACGCAGGCTGAGACGCAGCGTGTGAGGAGGTCGAAAGGGCAAGCAAGGAGGATCTCCTACGTGCGTGGCCCGAGTTTCTCTCGACGAGAGGACCAAAGCTGCGGGTTTTATCAGCAGAAAGTGTGAGATACCCTACCAAACCCCCTGTTTTTTTCCCCAGCTGATATCACAGGCGATAGGGTATCATAGGTACACACAACCCTCGTTTTCCCGGATATCGGATTTGCCGGTCAAAATCCGAGGTCCGGGGATATGTCAGAGTCCCGGACAAATGCCTGGTCCAGTCCGTAAATCGACAAAGTTGTCCGGCCGTCCGAGCGTCTCCTGTCACCCCTGGTCAGTGTCCGTCCCTCCCGCCAGGTGGCAGCATGCTCAGCGGTCTTATGTTTACATTTGGGCACAAGACACTCACGGTTCACCTGCACCGCCTCCGTCAGTCCCCTGACCCCCTGCCCCTGGTGCAGGAAAAGTCTCTGAGACTATTGAACACTTTCTGCTGCAGTGTCTGCACTTCCACTCCCGCCATGTAGTGCTACGCTCTCAACTCCTCACCCTGAACGTCGCCACCTTTGACCTGCCCGCCCTGCTGGCGGCGGCTGGCGTCCACCCCTCCCGGCAACACGCTGTCATCCGCCTCACTTGTGCCTTCCTGAGGAAGACAGGTCAACTACAGTGCCTGTGATATCATCATAGGACATCACCAGGGCTCATAAGTCTTCCCCAAGGGATCCTCGCAGCCCTAAAAAAAAACAACAAAGTGACGTAAAGTCGGCGGCGGGGTAGTTGATATTGGCGGTTGCCGGACAGTAAATACTAGAGTAGGATAAACGTCCGGATGTGGGTGATGGCCTCGGACTGTTGCGATTCCCGGACGTTTGCGGTTCCCGGACCAGTGCTCCCCCTTATTAGTCCGGGAAAACGAGGGTTGTGTGTATATATTTAGGGATAGGTATTTAGGGCGCGTAACTGCCTGAGTTAAAGTGGTCCAGAAAAGGACGTGTAATGGCCTGTTAATACATGGCGGGCTAATTCATTTGCTATTTAATAAACTAGTTAAGGTAGTTAACCTGCATTTTTTTTTTTTTTTTTTTTTTTTTTTTTTTTTTTTATACAACACAAAGGACTGGCCAAGGGCACAACAAAAATGGGTAACACAAAGCCCGCTTAGTTGCCAGTCCCTATAAAGAAGACAGTAAGAGAATAAAATAAAAAAGAGGGGTGGGCCAATTTAGTTCGGGGAGGTGTCTTGTTACTCTTCTTTTGAAAAGATTTAAGTCGTAGGAAAGTGGAAAAATAGAAACAGGAAGAGAGTTCCAGAGTTTACCAGTGAAAGAGATGAAAGAGTAAAGATACTGATTAACTCTTCCCATTAGGAAGATGGACAGAATAGGGATGAAATGAGTAGAAAGTCTTGTGCAGCGAGGGAGGCGGGGGGGCATGCAGTTAGCAAGTTCAGAAGAGCAGTGAGCATGAAAATAACGATAGAAAATAGCAAGAGAAGCAACATTGCGGCAGGGGATTTAAAGATTGAAGACAGTCAGTCAGAGGAGGGGAATTGATGAGACGAAAAACTTTGACTCAACCCTGTTTAGGAGAGCTGTATGAGTGGACCCTCCCCAAACATGTGAGGCATACTCCATACATGGGCGGATAAGGCCCCTGTAGAGAGCAAGCAACTGGGAGGGGGAGAAAAAAAAGGACGCAGACACCACACGACACCTAACTTCTTAGAAGCTGTTTTAGCAAGAGATGAGATGTGAGATTTCCAGTTCAGATTTTTAATAAAGGATATTCCAAGAATGTTCATTGCAGAAGGAGATAGTTGAGTGTCATTGAAGAAGAGGGATAGTTATCTGGTAGGTTTTGTCGAGTAGATAGGTGAAGAAAATTGGGTTTTTGAGGCATTGAACAAAACAAGGTTTGCTTTGCCCCAATCAGAAATTATAGAAAGATCTAAAGAATAGAAATTATCTATAGGTGGCATCTCTCCGTGAATCACTTAGTTCCTGTTGAGTTGGACGTCTAATAAACGACGTTGAAAAATGCAGGGTAGAATCATCAGCGTAGGAGTGGATAGGGCTTTGAGTTAGAATTAGAAGATCATTAATGAATAATAGAAAGAGAGTAGGTGATATGACAGAACCCTGGGAACACCACTTTTGATAGATTTAGGAGAAGAACAATGTCCGTCTACAGTAGCTGCAATAGAACGGTTTGAAAGGAAACTTAAGATGAAGGTACAGAGAGAAGGATAGAAACCGAATGAGGGTAGTTTGGAAATTAAAGATTTGTGCCAGACTCTATCAAAAGCTTTTGATATGTCAAGGGCAACAGCAAAAGTTTCACCGAAACCCCTAAGGGAGGATGACCAAGATTCAGTTAGGAAAGCTAGAAGATCGCCAGTAGATCGCCCTTTACGGAAACCGTACTGACGATCAGATAGAAGATTGTGAGCAGATAGATGCTTAAGAATCTTCTTATTAAGTATAGATTCAAAAGCTTTAGAAAGGCAGGAAGTAAAAGCTATAGGACGGTAGTTTGAAGGATTAGAACGGTCACCCTCCTTAGGAACAGGTTGGACGTGAGCAAACTTCCAGCAAGAAGGAAAGGTGGAAGTAGATAGACAAAGACAGAAAAGTTTGATAAGGCAGGGTGCAAGCACAGAAGCACAGTTTTTGAGAACAATAGGAAGGACTCCGTCAGGACCGTAAGCCTTCGAGGATCTAGGCCCGAAAGGGCAAAGAAAACATCATTATGAAGGATCTTAATGACAGGCATAATATAGTCAGAGGGTGGAGGAGAAGGAGGAACAAGCCCTTCATCAACCAGAGGGGAATTTTCAGCAAAGGTTTGAGCGAAGAGTTCAGCTTTAGAAATAGATGAGACAGCTGTGGAGCCATATGGGTGAAGCATAGGAGGGAAAGATGAAGAAGAAAAATTGTTAGAGATGTTATTTGCTAGATGCCAGAAGTCACGAGAGGAATTCGATTCAGAAAGGTTTGACATTTTCTATGAATGAAGGAGTTTTTGCTAAGTTGAAGTAAAGATTTGGCATGATTACGGGCAGAATATAGGCGTTTGACACACTCTCCTTCCTACCAAAAACATTGTATATTTCTGATAGTGATTAGCAATGGAAACTCAGAGAAAGTTTCTCAGAACCCATTTCGGTAAACAGAAACCATACTCCCAATAGTATGTATAGAAACATATGGTCCTAGAGTAATTTACTGCCAATATTTTCAAGTATGTTTTATTTTACTGACCGGAAATTTATACATGTAAATCAATTTTTTGCTCACAAGTTTCAGGTATAACATTTGAAAATATGGTTAAATTCTCATAGATTGTAGATAGCTGACTAGGATCTGGGGTGGGCCAGTGAGATTTCAGGAGTGGCCGTGGTCCCCCCAAGGCCACCCCGTAGATCCGCCACTGGATAGTAGACAAACCTTTGGGTTGTATTCTTCAATGATATTCTCTCGATTTTTGCCCTTCTCCAGCCACTTACATATCTCCACCTTCTGCTTAAGTGTAAGACCACCCTTTTCCGCATTACAACTTTCGGCATGATAAAATAAGGTGCGTTTTTGCGACAGTTCTAAACTGGTCTAGACTGGCTCAGGCCGGGCCGGATGCTGTTTTCGCGAGGTGGGCTAGACCGGGCTGGAACGGGCTGGGATGGTTCAGGCTCGGGAGCAGGACCGCCTTGGCCCACTCTAGGGAAAACTGGCGCATGCGCACTACAGTCAGCGGGGAAGACGACCAGGAGCTTCCGTGCTGCTGATAAGTCCTGATGAAAACTTGTAAACACCATGATGACCGACCTCAAGACAAAGTAATTTCACGAAAAGTACAATATTCACAATTTTTTGGAAATAATATACACTCAACCCTCGGCTATCGCGCCTTATTGGTGCCGCTATAAGCATGCGATAGCCAAAATCGCGATAGCCGAACAATATAACTAATGGTAATAATTCTAATTGGTGCCAGGATCCCCAAATGACCACATATTTTTACCACTTTTTTCAGTTTTGGGGGATTTTCAACCAGTAATTGAGTATGAGGCTAGATGTGCTCTTTTCTTATACATGTTGATGTGTTAAGAATGATGGTGACATTCAAAATCGTCAAAAATGCTTCATTAGGTTAGGTTAAGAATTTTCCAGAAAAAGTAGGTAATTCCCGTAGATTTTTTGGGATTTGTATTTTGATGTATTTTTGGCCTAGGTCATCCCATAAAGTGTTCACCGGGTATATTTTATGCCATCCACATTATCTATTCCAGCACAAACTCGTTTTGCACTTTTCCCCACCCAAAACCTCCCATTCATGAGAGGCCTCCAGGTTTTTTATGGAGGAGGGGGGATAACAGCCATTCACCGGGCAGGCCAAGGATGACATGGAGGGAGTGTATTGAAGAGGATCTGGCAGCATTGGACATTGAAGAACTTGACGCAAAATAGTCTCCATTTCAAAGTTATAAAGATTAAAAAACGATACCATTATCATCACAACATGACATATTCTACTGTATGCATAGTCCTCGTCTTTGTTTATATATGGACAGCTAACTTGAATGTTGTCCTCGGGCCGCCATGTTTGACTAACGGCGGTGGCCCCAAAACCTGTTTGTATAGAGGCAATGGTGCTCCCCTGCACATTTAAGGCCCGGTTCACACTTCACGTTTTTGCTGTCCGTAGTCTACGTACGTCTTGTCAGCAGTGATGTCACAGTGACGTCACTCCCTGCCTGTGTAGTGTGAACCACAGGCTCCGCCGACCACACGTTGCTGGAGCAGTGTGACGTCACTGACCTTGAGAGACGCGCGTCCCAGGCTCACATTATTCGGAACTCCCAATTCTTTCTCCGGGACTGCGGGAGTGACGGGGTGACGTCACTGTGACATCACTGATCGCCACGCCCACGTAGACACGGACAGCAAAAACGTGTAGTGTGAACCCCGCCTAAGGCTTTATCAGTACTGCTAAAACTTAAACAAGTTTTGTGACTAACCATTTAGTGCTTAACGGTCAAATATTAGTTAATCGAAATTTCTTGGCCTGAACAGCTGTTAAGGTTCAGTAATAAATTTGTGTATGCAGCCCCTGACGTCATAACAAACTAATATGCAACCCCTCGCTAGGTTCTGGCCACGACTGGCTGCAGCCATGGCAAACCTAGTGCGATAGACATGTTTGTGCAGATATACAAGGTGTGAGAGCAGTCAACTTGGTAGCTTGATGTGCTATAGCCGAGGTTTGGTTTGAGGACACAGGGGGGCAACATGAGCCTGTAATCACAGGCGCCAGTCACTATAAAAATCCTGCCTGCACCTCCACCGGGGTATATAGCCCTCAAATGAAACTCCAGGGCATACCATCCGAGCCCTGGAGGTCACTGTCAAAGTAGCAGAGGATGACTGAAAAAATAGGCTGAACAGTACAATAAACCCCATTTAAACCCCCATTTCCATGGCGCAATTGAATAATAGCACATACTGCCGAAACTTATGGTTTTATCATCCAAATGGTTCGGCGACCTCCACCAAATATACCGTAAATGGCGGCGTACAAGTCGACTCTTTGAGCCTGAAAAAATCTCTCCATAACTAGTGGTCGACTTATACGGCAAGGATAAAATGCGAACCTTTACCACCAAGTGGCAAGTGGATCAGCACTACTAACAATCGCTGTACACCACTTACCGTAACTCCAGTCAGACAACTACAATATGCGCCACTTCCAGAGCAACAGCGACAACTGGAGAAGACGTTTAGCGGCAGTTTCATCCACAGCTGTTTCCAACAGCTGATACACAGATTATAAACACTGGCCAATGCAAATGGCGGAGGGCACTGGTAAGTGCAGTCCAGTCATAGGTACTACCGTGTTTTACTATAATATACAGTATGTAGCAGTACTATCAGGGGACTATGGCGTTTTTCAAGTGAAAACAAGAGGCGGACCTATAGTAAAGATTTATATCTTCTTATGAGTGGTGTGGTGTTATGTGTTTTTGCTACAGGTTACCGTATACTGTACCATTGCCTATCCACATTCAAACTTTGGCCTACCAGTAGCCTACCGTATTTTTGGGGCCAACTTATACGGCAAGTATAGGCCTAACCCGTAATCTTGAGCTAATAATCTTGGGGTCGACTTGTACGCCTGGTCGACTTATACACCGCCATTTATGGTACCTGTCGGATGAAGCAAAAGGGGAAAGCAAAACTAGGGGTTCCATTTTCCCCTCCTACCTCTACAAGCACCACATGGTGCACTGCACAGCACGGTGACTATTGCAGACCCCATCGCTGGTAACCTAGAACTCAAGATCAAGTTCAACTTGATCTTGAATTGGGAGTCACCCAGCGATGGGTCTTCGGCAGTCACCGTGCTGTGCAGAGCACCATGTGGTGCTTGTAGAGGTAGGAGGGGAAAATGGAACCCCTAGTTGCCTAGGGACTTCAGGAACCCTAGGCATCGCGATAGCATAAAATCTAACCACTGGACTGTGAAACTTCGTGTATAGATGCGCGAAACATAAAATGGGGAATATTTAGAGGTACCGCGAAACCTTGTATTCGCGAACCAAGCACTGTGAAACTTGGTTCACCACTGTAGCTATCAATTCCTTCCATCATATTATTTATATAGACCATTAGCATCACTGGTGCCAGCATTAGGCCTACCCTGGAGGAACTCCACTTATTACTCTGCACCACTCTGATTGTTAATCCTTTATGACTGTTCTCATTTCCCTATCATGCAAGTAATATTTTATTCATTTCAGCAAAGCATCTTTCACACCAACTATGTTTTCAATTTTTAATAAGTCTCTTGGTGGTACCTTGTCAAAAGCTTTTTCAAGTCCAGGAAATATAAGCGACCTATCAATCTCTCTTTTGTGTTTCATAACTCACTCTTGATTAAAACTTATTAAGTTTGTAGTGCAAGAACTGCCTTTCCTAAACCAAATTGTCGATCTGTAATAGTATTTGTATATTCAAGGCATTTCATCCATCTGTTTCTCACAATACTCTCACAAATTTTTGCAACAACAATGGTTAGTGATACCGGCCTATATTTCAGTGGCTCTTCTTTTGTTTCCCCCCTTTTGAATTGGGACTACATTTGCTCTCTTCTAATCTCAGGGTACTTTACCATCTGCTAGCGAATTCACAATAATATCATGTATTTTACCCAATGTGTTTCTTATTACGCTCCATAATTATCCAACTTGACACTCAATTTGAACCCGGTGCTTTCCTGATATCTTGATTTCAAACAATTTCCTTATTATTGCTGTCCACTTCTATTTTCTCCCGCACGTGTCTCTATGTCTATCTCCTCTTCACCGAAATCACTCTCTCTGGTAAAAAAAACAATCTGAAAACATTCAATCAATACTCCAATAACTTTGGAATATTGGGATAGTTACCTAGAAAATATTAATAAAAACTTT
>JACEEZ010000270.1:0-10000 GCA_016584305.1 Chionoecetes opilio
GGGTGATTATTTCCTGTGTGTGGCTGCGTGTCTGAGTGTATGAATGTATGTTGGATTATGTAGAAAATATCTATAGATAATAAATAGTAAATAGAAAATTTTAAAATCATAAAGAAATAATAAAATTTTTCAGCAATTCAAATTTAAAATAAAATAAAAGATCTAAAAAGGTCTAAAAATTTCCCCCCCCGGGTTGATAGAAAAAAAAAAAAAAAAAAAAAAAAAAAAGGCTGGGTGGTGGGGGGTGGGGGGGGGGCGCTCAAGTGGTGTGGTGGTGTGGTGGTGGTGCGTTTTTGGGTGGTGGTTGTGGTGGTGGTTTTGTTGGTGGTGGGTGGGGGTTTGGGGTGGTGGGTGGGGGTGGTGTGTTGTGGGGGTGGGGGTGGTTTTGGTTGGTGTGGTGGTGGTGTGTGGTGGTGTTGTGGTGGTGGTGGTGGGTGGTTTGTGGTGGTGGGGGGTTATGGTGGGGGTGTTGTGGGGGTGTGGGTGGTGTTGGTGGGGTGTGTGTGGTGGGGGTTTTGTGGTGGTGTGTTGTGGTGGTGTTGTGGTGGTGGTGTTGGGGGGTGGTGTTGGGGTGGTGTTGTGGTGGTGGTGTGGTGGTGGTGTGGTGGTGGTGTTGTGGTGTTGGGGGTGGTGGTGTTGGGTTGGGTGGTGTTTTTGTGGTGTTGTGGTGGGGGGTTGGGGTGTGGTGTTGTGGTGTGGTGGTGTGTGGGTGGGTGGTGTTGGGGTTAGTGGTGGGGGTTGTGGTGGTGGGGTTATGGGGGTGTTGTGTGGTGGTGTTGTGGTGGTGTTTTTATTTTGGGTTTGGTGGGGGTGTTTGGGGGTTTTTGTTGTTGTGGTGGTGGTGGTGGTAGTGGGGGTGGGCTAAGGGGTGGTGACGGTGTTTTGTGGTGGTGGGGGTGGTGTTGTTTGGTGGGGGTAGTGTTATGGGGTGTTGGGTGGGGGGGTGTGTGGTGGGTTGATTTTGGGGTTTTGGGTGGGGTGTTGTGGTGGTGTTGTGGTGGGGGGTGGGGGTGGTGTGTTGGGCGCTAAAGTGGTGGTGACGGTAGTGTTGTGGGGGTTAGGGGGTGTTGTTTTGTGGTGGTGGTGTGTTATGGGGTTTGTGGGGTGGTTTTGTGGTGGGTTGTAGTTGTGGTTTTTGGTGGTGGTGTTGTGGTGGTGTTGGGTGGGGGGGGTGGTGGTGGTGGTGTGGTGGTGGGCGAAAATGGGGACGGTAGGTTTTTGTGGGGTGGGGGGTGTTGTGGTGGTGGTGTTGTGGTGGGGGTGGTGGGGGGCGCTCAAGTGGGGTGACGGTGGTGGTGTTGGGGTGGTGTTGTGGTGGGGGTGGTGGTGGTGGTGGGGGGGTGGGGGTGGGGGGGTTTGGTGGCGCTCAAGGGGTGGTGACGGGGGTGGTGTTGTGGGGGTGGTATTGTGGTGTTTTGTGGTGGGGTTGATTGTTGTTGAGATTGATTTATTGCCAAAATGTTACAAGTTAAAAAATTTTCACACCAATTTAAAAAAAAGGTAGTGGCTTTAGTCCGCTGAGCATCTGTCCCAGCGGACGAACAAAAATTTTATACAGTATGAAATATACGAGGGGGCAATATTTTCCCAAATTTACCCTAAATTTTCCCTTAGATGATATACAGATACCTGCAATACATTTTCCCTATCCCTACCCTAACAAATCACAAAATACGAAAACTATTACACAAATATTTTTAATATAATTATTCCCAAACAGTGAAAAAAAAATTTTTAAATTGTTGTACGCGCTGTGGAAAAATCAGAGCAATATTTTTCCCTTTGTACCTTGACTTGTTGGAAAACTGTAAAATTTTACGTTTTGATCACGTTTTTTTATATTTTAAAAATATTTAGTAAAAAAAAGTATTTCCAAAACGAGATCAAATTTTAGCAGCCCTAAATCATTAAATAAATATCATAAAAATAAATTTTCCCTCAAAAACAAATTGTTCTGATGAGTTTTTTTTTAGACAAAAAAAAATCTTTTATGTTGAGGCCAGTACATCCCCAGAAGAAACAATATTAATGTAAGGGTAGCAAAGAGAATAATAAATGTTCCGTAATCCCCAATGTTGGGTTTGGGGTCGAATTTTGTATTGATTCCACCTTTTTTGATAAATTTAAGCACACAGACTGAATAGTTTTTTTCCAGTTCAAATTTCGTCAATTAAACCCCCAAAAATTTTTGTATAGACACCGTTGTATTTCAAAACCCCCCTCCAAGAATATTGATTCAAGTTATTGTAATAGAACGACTTTGAAATAATAAAATTTAGTCTTTTTTTGTTAACAGCTAATTTTTTTCCCAAAAAAACCCATCTCGTATTTTCTCCATTTGGTTTTAAACTTTTACATGAAATTGGGTCAAATGTTTTTTTCTGTCATGGGAGTTTGGGTCGTCGAAAATAAAACATAATTTTGAAATTTATCACTAGCGCTAGCTATCATTAATGAAACCCAAAAAACAAAAAAGGTCCCAAAAGTATTTTTGTGGCACTCCCCCCTGTCAATGTTTTAGTGAGATGTTTGTTTTACAGTAGACAGCCTGTTTTTTTTTTACAAATAATAGAAAACATTTCTAGTGTTTTTTCCTTGATACCAATTTTCCCCAAGTTTACCCAATAATTTTGGTATGATTAAGAGAGTCAAAAAGCTTTACTCAAATCAAGAAATTTTCCCAAACAACATGTAATTATTTTCCGACTTTAGCACTTGGGTTTGTGAACTTAATTTTGCTTTTTCCTTTGTCTTTTTTTTACGGAAACCAATTGGCTTCAGATAACAAATTTAATTTTCAAAAATCCAGTAAGTCTTGTGCTTTTGTTTTTTTCAAATCTTTGCTGATTGAAGGCAGAATAGATATTGGTCTGTAATTATTTACATCTTTTTTTGCACCGGATTTAGTATGGGTATAACTTTTGCGTTTAAATTTTTATTTGGGGAAATAACCTTTTTTAAAGAAAAATTAAATGATATGAGTGAGTGCAAATCCCATATGTCAGTGGATGGAGTAAATGTGGTGGAATATCACATACCCCCGCACTGTATTTTTAAGGTTTTTGGTAATGTTGAATTCAGCATAGGGGCGGGGATCAGATAAGAGAAAAACTGTTGAGTTATTAAAGAATTTTTTTAGTGATACTTTCATTATTTTTGAGAGAATTTTCTGTTTTTTTTAAGAAAGGTTTTGAAGATTTTGTTGCTGCTTTTTCACTGTTGTTTTTTAGTTTTATATCCTAGTTGTTATTGCAATTTCTCCTTTTGAAAGTTATTTATTATTTTCCCAAGTGATTGACTTTTCCTTGAAATTTTTTAAAGTTGTTTTTGATAAAATTTTTTTTTTCCTCACGCAGGAGTGATACTAATTTTTTTTTCTATATTTTTAAAATTTTGGGTCAAATTAAAGGGGCCTTTTGACGCTAACTTTTCCAGTCTGCCTTTTCTTTTTACTATTTTGTAACCCAATAGTGATGTGAGGATTCTATTAATTTATTAGAAATTTTTTAATTTTTCTTAGGGGAAAAAACAATTTTGAAAAATTTTCAGTGAAATATTTGTAAACATGTTCAAAAGCCTCGCTGGGTCTTTATTCAAATATCTGCATAAATTTCGATTGCTTTTTCCCCTTTTAAAATAAGTTCATGTTTTTCTCAGAAAAAGCTTTTTTTGTTAATAAATATTGATCTTGGACACAATATATTGATATTGATTTTGGGGTGGGTGGTGGTGGTGGTGGTGGTGGTGGTGGGGGTGGTGTTGTGGGGGTATTGGGGGTGGTGTTTGGGTGGTGGTGGGGGGGGGAGGTGGTTTTTTGGGTGGTGGTGGGGGTGGGGGGTCGCTAAAAGGTGGTGACGGCGGTGGTGGTGTGTGGGGGAGGTGCTGTGTTTGGTGGTGTTGCGTAACGAGCCGTCAATATCACGATTTTTTTGATAGCGGGGCGGGGGGGGGATGTATGGGGGGTAGGGGGGGTGAGGGGGCGGGGGGGTCCCCTGTGTTGTGGGGGGGCGGAGGCAAAGGTTTATGGTTATGAGTGTATGTGTTACTTCACCCAGGTTTTGCCAAAACGCGAGTCTGACTAGCGACCCATTTTTACCCTCCGGTGCTAGCTTAGATTTCATTTTTACCGATCTTTGCGTAATGTGGGACCTCACCACCACAAAACCCCCCATCCCTTGCTCGGGGGGCCTTTTAACGCCCAAAATTTTGTCAGTAAAAAAATCCCCGGGATATGGGGATTTAAACCGGCGATCACAGAATGGCAGACCAACACCCTATAAACTTATCATCGCGCGGTGAAAAACACTGTGTGTTTGTGTGGTGTGTGTGGTGTGTGTGGTGTTGTGTGGGTGTGTGTGTGTGGTGGTGGGGTTTTTGTGTGTGTTTTGTGTGTGTGTGTGTGGCGTGTGTGTGGTGATGACCTTGCCCCCTGCGGACGGTGGGGGTGTTGAAGGGTTGTATAATGGTGCTGATGGAAAGGGTAGAGACAGACTGAAATGGTGGGGTGGTGTGGTGGTGGTGATAATGCACCACCAACAACAAAACAACAAAGCAACAAAACAATAAAAAAAACACCCTAAACACAAAAAGAACAGCAACAGCAACAAAAAAAAAAACAAACAAAACAAAAGCAACAAAAAAAACATGAAAAACACAAAAAACAAAAACCCAACAACAAAACAACAGCCCCAATTACAAAATGATAAAAGAAAACCGTAACCTTAAAATTTATTTAAATTTTGTTTGTTTTTTCAAAATTTTTTCCCATTATATCATTATTTTTGTTTTTTACTCCTTTTCTCGATAATACTTGTGTCCCCCGAATTGGCAGTATTTTTTTCACTACAATAAGAACTCCTGACATGAAATCTATAAAAAACTAGATGAATTTTTAAATAATAATTTATAATTAACAAAAATATGCAAACCAAAAAAAAATTTTAAAATTTTAATTATTGAAAATAAGTGATGTGAGAAAATTAACTCGTGTTTCTTTAACTAAAATTTTCATACTTTTTTTTTTTTTGGGGGGAGACGACGGCGGCGGGAGGAACTCAAAACCCTAAACACTAGCGGCGACCTTAGTGTAGCCCTTTACCAAAGGGCCCCACTCGGTTTTATTTTTTAATTTGTTCATTTTAGCCAACTACAAGTGCTTGTGAGCCCTTCGGACCCCTGTATTGTGTTTGTAGTACAAAACACCACCACGCATACAAAAAGGACACGCACGCACGCACACACACAGCACACACACGAACACAACACACACCACGCATGATCTTTCATGCCTGCAAAACCACACACACACACACACACACACCAACACGCAAACAAACGGTAAGTACATGAGTCTACGGAGAAGTGCCAGCGGCAAGCTTACCCGGGGAAATTTTTCTTCCCGGATCAAAACTCCTAAAGGTTTTTTTAGCCAAAACCCCCCCCCTTCAAAATTTTTCAATCAAAATGGACCAAACCCCTTCCACCTACGATTTATTTGCGATTTTTTGAGCCCACTTCCCCTCAAAATTTAATTTTCAGTTTCGGCTACCCAAAAGACAGACGACAGACAGACACACGGCTACTCCTATAGTATATTAGACTAGCAAAAGGGTGCCCTCCGGGACCTTTTTCCTAGCTCCTGCGGAGGCCGTGGGCCGCGGCCCAAGGGGGGCCTGCGGCCATGTTGTGTTTTGTTTTAAACCCCTTAGCACCCCCGCCAGCCGAGGGACGGGACCGGGGGATCCGCACGGTTTTAAACCCCACAGCTGTGTTTGGTTGTTTTTTCTTGCCACGCCCCCAACAGAGTCGGACACGCCCCTCAAAAATCTTCCATCCCCCCAAGTCGTCCGGCCAACACTTTTGGACCAGGGTCAAGTGTGTACTTAAAAGGGTTAGCACCACGCCGTTTTTAGATTTTTTTTTCTGGCCACGCCCACCCGGGTCGGGCCCCGCCCATCGAAAAACATGTTTCTGCGGGTCATGAGGGTTCCAAATAGTGCGGCATGGGGTTTTTTGGGCCCTCTGTACCGAGCTATAACGAACTACGCCGTTTTTAGGTTGTTTTTGCTGGCCACACCCCCAGGGGCGGCCACGCCCACGAAAATACCTAGTTCTCCGGGGTCAAGGGTTCCAAAAAATTGAAAACATGTGGGGTTTTGGGCCTCGTAGCCGGTTTTTATAAAGAACATAAAACACACAGACGACAGACAGACAACAGAAAAATTTTTAGATTTTATTTAAATATAATTATATATAATATATAATATATATAATATATTATATATATATATATAATTAATATAATTTATATATATTATATATATATATTTTAATATATAAATATATTAGATGACACGATGAAGACAAAAAAAGACACAGACTTCCAGATGCCCCTTCTAACTTTCCTGAAACAGGAGTGAAAAGTAAATATTAACTCACCCGACGTCGTAAAAAAAAAAAACCGTTGTCCTGGCGACTTTTGTGTTATCTACGGTACGAAAAATTCAGTTTGTTTTAAAAATAATGTGGGGGTTGGTTGTGTTGTGTGTGTGTGGTGTGTGGTGTGTGTGTGTGGTGTGTGCGCGTGTGTGTGGTGTGTGTGTGTGTGTATATATGTTTGTGATTCCCAATTAAGGTGCGTCCACACAAAAGGGATTACGTTTGGGATTTTCTTGCGCATTAGTGTGCGGGAATGTGCAAACGGGTGTGTGTCCCCAAACGGTTTACGTTTTCGCATTACGTGTGCGGGCGGGGGGTTTACGCTGAATCATCATAAATGCCCGCCTTGTACCCGAGAGAGCCTGACGGTATGGGGCATTTTCTTAATAATAACCTCAGGGGCACGAAATTTTATTTGTTTTTCATTTTCGCGCAAATATTGCTATAGCTATACTTTTCAGGTTCTTATTTCTGTAGTTTTTTTTTTAACTTCCATAAACATGGATGGTGCTTACTAAGTTTTAAAACACTAAGGTTTGTGGCCTTCCAAGACGAAAAATTCCCATCATTTAGGTTGTGTGGAAAAGCAGGGGGGTAGGTGTTACCTAAAGACAGCTCAACGGGTACGATGCGCGCATTTCGTTGCAGAAATGCCCCGCGCTAGATTTGCCTCCCGCAGACTTTTTGCATCACTCAAACGAAAATCGAGCTCCCGCATCATAATGCGCAACGTAAAGCGCAACGTAAGCCTTGTTGATGCACCTTAAGGCCTTGCTTTGCCATTTAAGCTTTGGTTTTTTTCAAAGGGAGGGAGGGGGGGGGGGGAGGGGGGGTGTTGGGGGCTGTTGGGGGCGGGGGAGGTGGAGGGCGGGGAACTAAATGGCCTCGACGCCCCCCCCGCCCCCCGCCCCCCCGCCGTGTCGAACTGTCGAACGTGAGACACTGAAATAGTTTGCATTTATCCCCCGCTGCTCGACCCCTCACCACCGAAAACCCAAAGTCATTATAATAAACCCCACGCACACATGATTTTGTTCTCCAAAAAAGCACGTTCGTTACCTTCACCGAGAGTGCTGTGAAGTGTGGGGGAGGGTATCCAGCTTTTTCCCGGAATACAGGGTGAGGCAAGGGTGGTCCTTGCCCCCTCACTTTTCAACGCTTGTTGGACTGGGTTTGGACAAAGGTTTTTAATCAAAGTGATTGTGGGATCCTCGGGAAAAACCAAGATCACTGATTTGGGGGTTTTCCGATGAGGCAGTAGTTTTGCTGAGCGCTGGGGGCCTGGTGATGGCTTGAGGCGCGACGAGGAGGCAAAGCCCTGGGGGGACTTGAGGTCCCTGGCTCAAGACCAAGGTCCCGGTATTTTGGGGTTATAGATGAAGCAGTACAGTTGTTTAGCGTGTGGCGAGGACATTTAGATCTTGGGGAAAATTTAATACCGGGGTTAGGAAATCCCTAATGACGGGGGGTCACGTCAAGAAATTTTTTTGGCGGATTGCATAGCCCACGGGTTTTTGGACTCGCTCAGCGGGGGGTATTTGGCGTTTTCGGTACCTTTGGGAGGAGGACAAAAATCCCGGGTCTTCAAGTCGCTTGTGTCCCCCGTCTTACTTATGGTTGGGACATGGACATAAACGTGATTGAAGAGCGAATCAATGCCTTTGGTAATAAGTGTCTTCGCAGAATCATGGGGTATCGCTGGGAGATTACGTGTCAAATCGCGATTTCACCGTGAGATGAAACGAGGCTTTACCTGCATAGTGTCAGCGCCAACTTCGGCTTAGGGGGATGTGGCACGTACCCTGAAACCGATCCCTTCCCTCGGGTTGTATCTGTAAGAGACTCCGCGTGGAGGAGGCCAAAGGGGGGCCCACAAGGGTCGTGGGTGGGGCAAGTGATGTTTGTCGAAGCTGCTTGGATGGGAAAGGAGCCTGCATGGGAATCCGCGTGGGACCCCCGGGATGGCGTCTAGGGGGGGCGAGGGGGCGCGCCCCCCGGGGGTATGCCCCCAATTTGAAAGATTGATTGTTTTCCCTTCAGCCCTTGTAAAAAAAAAATACACGTAAGTTTTGAAGAAAAATTTATTTAAGACAATTGCTAAACAAAAAAAATATTACAGAGTTATGACAATTCCCAATAAAAAAAACTAATTAGCTTTTTACACGATTCCTTTTTTTCCCCAATAGCCTTATTTTTTTAATGGTTTGCGTACTTTGTAACTTATGTGGATAATTATTTTAAATTCTCTCTTTTTTTTTTTTTTTTGTCAGGAGATATTAACGTAAATGGAGAAAAAAAATTAAATTATAATAATTAAATAATATTTAATAATGAATAAGTAAACTTTAAAAGTTAAAAATAAATTCACAAAATATTAGAAAAAAAATTGGGGCCTGCGGTACAGGTGGGTTTGCGTCACCGAGTGGCGTTTGGAAGACACGAGTTCGATCCCGAGTGAGACCCATAAATCCACTTAAAATCTTTCTCACCGTCGAGTGGGTAAGAACACCCCCATTATGCTCTTTAACTCTACCTTGATTGCGGGGCATCGGAGGAACAGGGGGGCGGCAGACCCCCCGATATCACAGGCGACAATAAAAATCCTGCCGCGCCCCCACGTGTAAAGTTTATTTTGGGTAATAGAAATCACAAATCTGGTCTTTAAAAGATTTTTTAAGTATAATTTTTATTTGTCTAAAACTATATAAGCATAATATTGTAAAATGTATAAGGTGCCTTTAAAAGAGTTTAAATCTCACAAGGTCAGCCAGTTTTTTTTATGTTTTTTTATATTTTTATTTTTGATATGAATGGCAAATAAAAAATTTATACTAAATTAAACGGGCAAGGGCCAAAACCCTTTTCACCCCCAAGTAACCTCCAGGCCCACCATCCCCCCCTGGAGGGCACTGCCACAGGCCATAGGCATAAATGTAAAAAAAAAAAAAAAATAAATAAAATAAGGTTTTATCAGCTCTTGAACTTTTCTCAACTGTATTCAGATGTAGATTTGGTTAGCTTATTATACATTTTACCCTTTTTTTACCGCTGTATTATTTCATTTTTATCTAAATATTGTTTGTAAAATTTATGATAAAAGTATGGGGGTTACTCGTAGTGACCTTTTACCTCCACAATATGAATTTTGATAAAATTTTAGTTTGTTTTTTTTTTATATTGTGTGTGTTATATATGTGTGTGTGGTGTGTGGGTTTGTTTTGTGGTTTGGGATGTTTGTGTGTGTGTGTGTGTGGTTTGTGTGTGTGTGGTTTTTTTTGGGGGTTGTGTTTTGGGTTTGTGTTTTTGGTGTTTTGGGGTGTGTGTGGTGTGTGTGGGGGTTGTGTTTGTGTGTATTGGTGTGGGGTGTGTGTGTGGTGTGTCTTTTGGTTTTTTGTGTGTGGTGTGTGTGGTTTTGTGTGTGGTGTGTGTGTGTATGTGTGATTCTGTGTGTGTGTGTGTGTGTACAATTTTTCGTAAAATCACTCTCTAAACAGAACGTAAAAATATCTAATTAAGTAAGAAATGAACAAAAACAGAAATTTTAAATGACCAAAAAATTTTC
>JACEEZ010000270.1:19980-40695 GCA_016584305.1 Chionoecetes opilio
GCCCCCACAAACACAAGAAACACGCACGCACACACACACAAACAAACAAAAGACACGCACGCAACACAACAAACACAAACAGACCACCCACACAGGCAACACAAACAGACAACGCACGCACGCACACACAAACAAACAAACAACAGACACGCACGCACACACAAACAAACAGAACCCACACACAAACAGACACGCCACATCACACACAAACAAACAGACACCACGCACACACACAAGCAAACAGACACGCACGCACACACACACACACACACACACAAACACACGCACACCAACACAAACACAAACAAACAAACAACACACACACACACACACACGCACATACACACACACACACACACACACACACACACACACAAGTGTGTTAAATGCAAGTGGGTATGTGAGTAATGGGGCCGACGCCCCACGCCACCTGAACTTATCTCCTTGACCTGACGAGGAGGTCAGGAGGCTGAGGGATAATCCCCATTCCACGTTCAACCAGCCGTCTCAGGCAGCTTGGCAGAAATTCTACCTGGCTAATGAGGTTACACGGTGGTGTTAATTAATGGAGTCAAATCTCGCTCATTCATTCCCCTATCCGCCCATCCACCGCCCAATGGGCGGCGGCAGTATGGGCGGCGCCCATACTGCTGGGTACGAACATGGTTCGATATAAGTATGGAAATAAAAATCGAACTTTCGTACCGTACCGAACTTGAAGAAATATATCGAACCGTAATAGCGAACCGTAGCCCTTAAATAACCGTACCGTACCGTAATTTCGTACCGTACCATACCGTACTACATGCCCTGGAGCTAGTGCACTAAGCTATAGGATAGGAAAGATCGCCACCCAGGGCAAACCCTGGGTATACAGGCAACCAATACCGACATCTGGTTAGGTAACCAGGCTACACATAGAACTGAAAGAAAAAGAAACATACGTCTGGCAACGCCGTGCCAATCCTGACCGAGGCCGGCTGCCGCCAGCCGGCTCGGAGCCATTCTTATTTTTGCCTTCATAGCGTCAACACCTGCTGCGTCTCCTGTAACACGTGTTGTTTATTCTTCATCACTGGCCGGGGCCAGCTGTGTCTTAAATATATTTTATTCGGCTGGTGTCTGTGTCTGTGGTGTTAAGCTATGCCCCAGGGGCGCGGCTTTCACCCTTTTTCCCCTGGGCATTATTTCCCCGCCAGGGCGTCCCTGGCCTGACACCTGGGGCCAGATCCAGCAAAAAAGTGTAAGTCAAGCTGTGTAAGTGTAACGCGAGAAATTACATTAATAGGGGAAGAGATGTAATAACACATAAGTATCAATAAGCTAACGAAGAATTTTCCTCCACGCCTCATTCCTGAATCACTGGTTAGGCTTATATTTTAAGCCAGTAGTAATTAGACACGTAGCGAAACGAGGTGAGAACGGGGATCCTAGGTTAGGATAATTTTAGAAGCAGCTCGACGTTCATTGAGTTAAGTCGCCTGTGGGGAGGTGATATTCTCGCCCTTGGAAAGGGCCCCCAGGTAGGATGCGGTTGGCGGACCAGGGGCCAAGCGCTCACAAATTGCAAGGGGCAACTGAACATGTCACACCCACCCGTGTGAGGAAAGGAGGAAAAAGGAAATGAAAATAAGTGAGAGGGAAATTTTGGAAGTGGGATAGACTACGTATACTTTATATTGGAAAACACTTGAGCTTACGCTGCGTAGTTAAAGTGGAAAACAGTGCGACTGATTCCCAGAGATAGTAAATAGTTAGGATGACGTTTGAGCTTTACATGTGCGTATCTTTAAATGTGGTGACGTGCAACGAAGTTACAAAGAAGAAACTATATTGGAAACGCTTGAGCTTTGCGTGCGTATCGTAGGAGGGAAGGAAGATTAAATTTAAGATAACTTGGAATGAAATAATTCCAAGTGAGCAGAAAGAGTTAAATATTATAATTAAAAAATATTAACGCGTTTCTTTCATTTTCCCAACCAGACTAACATATTTTTTTTAAATCTTTTTTTTTTGTTCATTCATATTTTTTTCCCACTTAATATGTGGGTGGTGTCTAGAGGAGTGATAGGCTTATCGGGCTATGCCGGTATAGTATCACCTTCCGCTAGTGGGACTACTACATAGATCGGGTTGACAAACAGTGTAATGGTGCATCATCTGACCAGCTTATCGTACTGGAGGGGGTGTGCTTTGAACGGTTTTGGATCCGATCTTCGATTGATTTATACCGCGTAATCCCAGTCGGTGCTGCTAGACGCGCTTCTTAGTTTTTAGCCAAGTGCCAGTTACGCTAGTATCACAGACTGTACCAGTTATTGGTGTGTAGGCAGAGTATAATGGTGTAGCATTAGGTGTATGATGAGGTAGCGTTATGACTATGACTAGTTCGCTGCAGGGTCTGGGGAGTTAGTATGACGCTAACGTAACAGGTCAGGCCTTCGCGGGTTGAGCACACATGCTACATAGTACGATGGATAAAGACATTAGTGATGGCCTGGCAAAGCCGAGTCGGAGGCTAGTGAAGGAGTGGCAACATGAACATGCATGCCCTCAGTGGTCCACCGCTGTTGAACATGAAAGTGATATGGTGGCCGGCGGTATCAGTGTGTTTTATTGGGTGATGTAGGATGCTTGAGGTTCTTTTATAGTGTGGATAGTGGGTGATGTGATCCCTACTATCCACGTGTGTGGATGCTGAGTAGTGGACGATGCCGGTGGAAGTGATAGTGATTGTGTGTACGTGGTATGGATTATGATGTAGGCGATAGGGGGACTTGTATGCCACATCTTAACAACTATATGTAGGGCAGGATGTCATGTTAAAAGGTGCGTGAGTTTAGGTTGCCGTACCTCTACTGGTTGATTAACATTAGGATAGATGTACTTGGACGCTCTATGTTAGAACTAGTTATCGGCTCCTACAGTAGAGCACTTTACGGGTATGTTCGTGCAGTATACATAGTGGCCACCTTAGTAAAAGTGCGTAGAGTGGTAGTAATGGGAGGAGGAATTTGTAGCACTAACCCATCTTGAGTTATTAAAAGAGAAAAAAAGAATGAGGAGGCTCATGTGAATGAGATAGGCGTGCTTATTATTAATGACGGAGGATGTGTTGAATCTCTCGTGAGAAAGAGGATTAACTTTCACGCACTTTTCTCGATTGTCGTGAGTAGAGAGAAAGGTAGTAGAGATGGAAGGTCCCCTAGAGAATGTATGGTTTAGGATAATTCTGCTTTAGAGGTGCTATCACAGATTGCACTGGAGGAACCACTAAACCCGCTGTTGTCGTTAGACCCGAAGGATGTGCTTGGCTCTGAGCTTTCGCTCGTTGGGTGATAGACCGCAGGAGTATGTACTGGCTCGCAAGAGGTGATCTTATGCGCTCAATATTGAGGGTATGTAGTAAATCCATGTTCGTGATTCTCCCTGACAGCACCTACGCCGCGGTATTAGTTAGGGTATTAAAGAAAATAACGGCTAATTATCAGACCTAGTGATGGCACGTAGTGCAGTGCTCGCGCGACTGCTTATAGGGGGCTTCGGGCTGACAATAATAGAAGTGATAATGAGTGAGAAGTTCTCTTTGGCAAGGGAGTGAAGGCATTAGGACTCGTTACTTAATCCGTATTCCCGCACTGTGTCATAATATCTGGCTCTTGGTGAGTGGAAGTTATAGTTAAGAATTAGCCTAACTATCGAGTCATTTTGTGTAAATTTGTTGGATAAAAAGAATTGGATGCTAGATGAGAATATTTGTTTGTAAGTGATTTAGTAAGATCCTTTAAGAAAATTTATATGAATTATGTGTGATGTATTATTGATAATTTTTTTTTTTTTGTTTATTAGATATTTGGGAGGTTATGATGCTTGTATGAAGGACTGAGGCATAAGGATGTTTTTTTTGGGGGGAGATAGCATATGTAACGCGAGAATACATTAAGTCGTGGATCAGTAGATAGAATAACTATCATGTAGTATCATAAGCATAAACGAGATTTCTCTCTGACGCCTCATTCCTGAATCACTGGTTAGGCTTGATATTTTAAGGCTCTTACTAGTATTTATAGCACGTAGCGACGGAGTGAGATACGGAGTATCCTAGGTAGGATATTTTCAGAAGCAGCTGCGACGTGGCTTTGAGTTAGTCGCCTGTGGAGTGAGGTGATATTGCTCGCCTCTTAGGTAAATGGAGTCCCAAGGTAGGATGCTGTTGCGGTACCAGGGGCCTAAGCGCTCACGCGAATTAGCTAGAGGGGGGCAACTGGCAGACATTCACTAGCGCAGGCCGGTGTGAGGACAGAGGTAGGAAGATAGGATCTAGAAAGAAAAATATAAGTGAGTAGGAATACGTTGGAAGTGGTATTAGACATATACGTATTACTTATTTATATTTAGATAAGCGACTTTTGATGCATTGACAGCATGCGTATCGTTTGAAGTTGTAAGCATGTAATCGACTGACAGTCTAACCAGCGATAGTAAACTAGATTATGATGAAGGACACGTTGAGCATGTTACAGGTGCGTATCGTTAATGTGGTGTATCGAGTAGCTAGGCGAAGTACGGCAAATTATGAGTATTACCTATTATTAGGATAACGCTGCGAGCCTTTTCGGCGTGCGTATCGGCTAGGATGGTTGTAAGAGAAGACTTAATATTAAGATATACTTGTGATGATATATAATTACCAGTAGTTCATCGTATTAGAGTTAAATATATATATATTAATAATTATATTAACGCGTTGTCATATCAGTTCCAACGCATAGCATCAGCTTATCGATATTTTCTTAATCTTTTTAATTTTTGTTCTTCATATATTCTTTCGTAAAATGTGTTATGTGGGTGGTGGCGAGGTTGGCAGCGGAGTTAACCAGGACTGTTATGAGTAGGCACTCACCAAGTGCTAGCACTTACATAGATGGTGAAAGCGGTGTGATGTGTCATTTGCCACGTACATAAGTTTTATGTGTAATGCTACTCCGGCGCTACCGCTCATCCTCCCGGCCTCTTTGCGCGAGGCTGTTTGAGATAATCCTTCCGAGATGGACTTTACACGGCGGCTTTAAGGCGGAGATATCTCGGAGTATCTCGCACAGAGACAGCTGATTGCTGGCGAATTACTATTGACGTTATCGCTCGGCTAATAGGCGAATCAGCGATGCCGGCTAGGTGTTATATTATCTATTCAGATCTAATCAGCAGCCATATGTCAGCTAAGGCTGTCATCGTGATAAATAATGTTTACAACTTAATGCTACTGATTACATCTTAGCTGTGCATCTGGTTGAACAACAAAAATGCGATGGGGATACGATTGTTTAAACGATATAGGTAAGAGGTTTGATGATAGATGGATTGAGAATTTCGTTACACGTTTATTTGACGCATCGGCTGAGATGGATGGGCTGCTGCTGTGACTTAACCGTAGACAGGCTTCTCGGTAAGGCAGACTATCCGCGCCGAGCTAGAGCGCTGTATGGCTAGTGCTTATAGTGTTTGTGCCAGGATGGCCTGAGCAGCCCTGGGAGGCAGGCGTTTACAACCGGGTCGCGCGGACACGCGGTGCGCCATTCCTGCTGGGTGGATCATTCTGGCGGCTGCGTTTTAAGGTAATACTGCCAGTTGGTATATCAGTTGATTCGGGTGCCGCCAGTTGAATCTAGGCGCGCGCTATATTAAGAAAAATGCATACTGGACGAGTTTACCGTAGGGGCGTTTTCAAGACGACCGACTATTTTTTTCTGGCCTACGAGATAGGTGCCGGCTTGTTTCTAGGACGAGATAGTTTTATTTGCGGGCTAAAAAGATAAAAAAAACTCAAAAAGAAAAAAATATGAAAAAAAATAATACTGTATACGTCTTAGCGCTTATATGGTTTTTGAATGAAACCATAAGCCTCAACTTATATGGTTTTAATGAACCTTAACTAACTTATTTAGGTTCTTTAATGAAACTGTAACCTAACCTCATCAGTTTCCAACGTACGTATTTTCTTTAAATCTTTTATATTTTTTGTTCACTCACATATTTTTTCCCACTAATGTGGGTGGTGGCAGCTGGAGTAAAACCAGGACTGTTAGATTACACATCAGGTTGGGGCACTACATATGGTAACTAGGTTAGATGGTCAAGAGACTCACTACACAGTGTACCTACACAGAAGTCCACAAAGACTTGTCGCGGTATAAGAAGCATTGCATCACCAAAGAGGTGTGATAACTTGCGATAAAACACGGTGTTCTCATTCTGGTACACGTGGAAGCACCTTGTAGATGTTCTGAACTATTTTTTCTTACCTCAACTTATAGATCTTGGTAGCTTGCAGACTTTTTTTCTTTTTTTTCTCCTTGGTCATTCCCTCTTATCATGAAGAAAAAAAATTTTTTGAGATCAGCAAAAGATGGTGTTCAATTCTAAGCCTTGAGTGTTACTGGATTTTTATGTGCGTCTGTCCCGAAAGACACCGACCTCGTAATGAATATGTTTCTTTTAAAAAACCGACGACAGCCGTGTGGAACAGTGTAAGTAGTAGTACGATAGACATGCACAGTGCGCCACCAGGGCCTTCAAGACGCGTAGGGCATCCATTCACCCAAGACGTCTGGTGAAACCGCTGTTCATCACCCGTTGTCGGGGCCTATGCGTGAGTGACCTGAAGTCAGACATATTGTTACATCGCCAACCCTCACTAGCCCGAGAATGACCTTCACCCGTGCCTAGCAAACACACTGTATGATAAGGAACACATTATTTTATCTTTCACACGGCGATAAAAAAAAAAAATCTGACATAGAAATTTGAATTAATGACATGAAAGAGGAGGAGAGGGGAAAAACAAGCAAAGAGTCGACTTTCTCACACTGCACTTATCTCTGTACACTTCATCTTCTTCACCAGTCAACCATCACATAAGCATTCATCGTGAGTAACAGTGTTGTGTGAGGGCCAATTGAAAACCTCACGACACATGATTGAGATTGACACTCCATCCTGCAAAGGCCTGAGGGGACCTCACTAGAGAGAGAGAGGGGAGAAGGCTAGTGGCGTTAATACAATTGTGGCGGAGAGATAGTTTGAGAGCTAAGATAATGAAATGGAGTAGCAGGTATGAGAAGTTTGTGAATACGAGAGAATAATTTGAGGGAAGGAGGGGAGAAGGAACTATGAAGCAGGATTGCTGAATATGCGCAGAAATCTTTATATGATGAGTACAAGCAGCGGAAACTGGTACAGATATTCCTCTGGTGGTAGTCTTTTGGAAAAGTACTTTGGCAGACACCCAAAATTTTTCATATGGCTGCGCATTTATCAAGATGGCCACGCAAATGATAGCGAGGAAAAATCAATTGTTGTCATACAAAACATGGATAATGTCCTGGAAAGAATGAGCTATGTCAAATCATACATTAATGGTTGCGTAAATCAAATAATATAGGGAGGCGGAGCAGAGTGGTTTAGCGTCTCCGAGTGGCGTTCTCGTGGACCCGAGCTCGATCCGCAACGAAAGCCAAGTTTTAGGTCCCCTTAGAGCTAGGGCCCTAGGCTATAGATAGGAAAATTGCCACCCCAGGGCAAACCCTGGTATACAGTCAACAATACCAACGTCTGGTTACTACATAACCAGGCTACACCTAGATAGAATCTGAAAAGAACGGTTACGTCTGGCAACGACCGTGCCATCTGAACCGGAGAGCACCTAACTTCCGCACCAACCGGCTCGTGATCCTATTCATTCCTTTTTTGCTTCATAACGTCAACACCTGCTGCGTCTCCTGTAAGCGGCGGTGGTGGTGTTTCTATCCAGGCATATGGTAATCACCTGCTTTTTATTCGTGTTTCGTGGTGTGTGTGAAATTTTAACACCATTCATGCTTCGTACTCCTTCTGTAAGGTTTTACGGGGATATGTGTAGTTTATTCTTGATCCCGGCCGGGCCATCTGTGTCTTAAATATTTTCGGCTGTGTCCACTGTGTCGTGGTGTTTTTAAGCCTAACGCCCCAAGGGCCGGGCTTTCGACCCTTTCCCCTGGGCATTAGTTCCCCGCCATGGCGTCCCCGGCCTGACACCTGGTCTGCCAGTGTAAGCTGAGATGGGCGGAGGTTACGTAGTTCTCCCAGCCACGCCCCCCGCCCCGCCCGGACGCCTCCCATAGGCCCGGTGCGGGGGGTCGGTGGTGTCCTGGTCTGCCCACGTTAGCTGATATGGGCGATTGTTACGTAGTCTCCCCGCCACGCCCCCCCCCCGCTCGGACCCTCCCAATGCCAGTTGCGGGGGTTTGGTGGTCCTGGTCCTGCCACGTGTAAGCGAGATGGGCGGATGGTTACGTAGTTCTCCCATCCCCGGCCCCCCGCCCCAGCCGCCCCTGCCCATCGGGCTCTGTGCGGGGGGTTTGGTGGTAACCTTGTCTGCCACGCCCCTGGCCTGCCACGTGTGCTCTGAATGGGGTGGTTAACGTCGCTCTTGCATTGTGCCAACCTTCCCCGGGTCCCTCGCCGCGGACCCTCTCCCCTGGGGCTGAGGTAGGGTAGTTTAAGCGGTCCCGGCTGCCACGAATCGACCCCCCCCCTCTCCCCCGAACATCCACTTTTCCACTGTGGTGTCGGGGCAGTGCGTGGTGTCGAGTGCATTTGGGGGTGTTTTGGGGCGTTTCGTGTATGCGGCTAGTCCCTTGTCCCCCTCACTGTTTACCTTCTTTTCAGCGGATCAATTGTGAGGGGAAGGGCCCAGGGCTGCTCGGTGTCTTTTAGATCCGAGGCCACCAGTTCTCCTCCTCGCAACGCTCCCGTGCCTTATCTGTCAGACCTTTTTTGTCCCCCAGATGCAGGTATGCTGTGGATGGCTGCGGCTCATGCCTCCAGGTGGTGGCCCCTGCTTTACCTGTTAACTGGCAAGGCCTTGCTGACCTCAGAGTGGTGGTCCGAAGCTTGAAGTCCTCAGCCAACGCAGCCACTTCCTCTGTCCTGGGCGGAACGCGTCTCTGTTGTTTCTCGGCTGGGCCATCGCCAAGTCCCCATCTCCTCCTCTTCCGAACTTCCGTCATCCACTTCCCTGGGTCGGGCAAGTGCGTGTGGCGATGCCAGTGGGGGTTTGGGTGCGTTCCGTGTTGCGTCTAGTCCCTTTGGTATTTTCCCCCCTCACTGTTTTACCTTCTTTTTCTCAGCGGAATCATTGTGAGGCCAGGGCTGCCGCGGTGTCTTTTAGTGGTCCCGAGGCCACCAGTTCTACTCCCCGCAAGCCCGTGGCCTTCTGTCGGACCTTTTTGTCCCCGGCCGATGCCCGGTATTCTGTGATGGCTGCGGCTCATGCCGTCCCTGAGGGGGTTTTGCCCTGCTTTACTGGCAGGCCTGTGCTACCTCAAGGGTTGGGGTGGTCGAAGTCTTTGAAGTCTCGCCAACCTCAGCCACTTCGCGCTGTCTTTGACGGACCGTCTCTGGTTTTGCTCGCTGGGCCAGATCGCCACGTCTTCCATGGCTCCTCATCTTCTCGCAACCTCCCGACCACCCTGCCTCTGCTTCCATGAGCTCGGCGTCGATCTTTGCTGACGGGTGGGGCAAGATCTGCTATTCTCCTCAGTCCCCTCACCATGACCAGCGTCACTCCCAGGTCGAGGAATTGCCGCTTGTGTCCTGTGGCTCCTAGACGGCTGGTCAGGCGTCTCCTGTGCTTTCCCCACCCTCACCTCCGGTGATGCCTCGTCCGGGGTTGTCTGGCTGGATGTCTTCAGTGAACTCCTTCATTGCAATAATGGAGGGCCACTTACTTCTGGTCCCATTCTCCGACACCGAGCTCTCAGATCCCATCGCCTGCTTCCTCTCCCGGGGGCCTCCTTCCGAGTCTGTGGTAGTCGAGGATTACTACCTGGTGTGGCTCCGACGGGGAAGAGGATTCTGCCACTCGGCGTGCCCAAGTCGCGACGGTTCGGGGACCTTCCGCCCATTTGCTTCCTTTCCGCCGCCCTTCATCCGCCTTTTCTTCTGAGGTGCCTTCTAGGTGCACTTCCCCTCGTCCCCGCTGCGGAGATGCTTGGTGAACTTGCCTCCTTCTTCCTCCGTCCTGTTTACCTGGGCACCGATGCCACGTCGATGCTGTGCGACGGTTGACGGCGCTTGTTGCCATCGTCGTCTGGAGACTGCGTCCTGGGCCGCATTTTCCGGACTTGGAGGTGCGTCGGCTCCCGGGTGGACGGGACAGATTCCCTTCCTCTACCGGCCGATTCCTTTCTCTCGGCCTTAAAAAGGTGAACGCTCCCTCGAAGCAGCCTCGGTTTTCTTCGCGGCCGCTTTGGTGCTCTGCCTCCTTACTGTGGCTGAATCCTAGTGTTGTCACAGGGATGGCTTCCCGTTCGGTGAGGGAATCCAGGATTCCAGGTGGCTTTCCTCTCGGGGGCAAGACCTGTTGCCCTTGGGATGAAGGCCGCCTGGACCCTGCCGGTGTGGAGAGCAGGGTACAATCCAGTGTACCGGTGGTCCCTTCTCCGTCCTGGGCCCCGATCCCGGGTCTCCCGGCCTCTGGTGGCTTTCCACGTGTGATGGCTGATTTCCTCCGGGTGTACCGTTTTCTGCCAAGACCTCCCTGTGGTCGGGTCGGCAACCACGGTGAAGGAGGTGCTTTTTCGCCGGGACTTTCGTAGCGGCAACCACGCCTCCCTGTTGACTCTTCTGTTGCCTTCTTCATCAGCTGACGGGTGGCTCTCCTCCTCGCCAGTGTATCACATCTTCTCTCTCCGCGGCCGTGCCCGGTCGGATGTTCTTTCCGGGAGGGCTTTGTCGACCGCCTGTGATTGCATGTCGGTCGCCTCCCTCCTCCCTACGGTCCCGCCGCTGCCATTGACAGGGCCGTCACTAAGCCCGCTTGGCCTCTTAGCCGAGGCTTGTTTCGGGCCTCCGGAGCTGGACTCGACAGCAGATTCATCCGGATATCCCTTCTATTCGGAGTCCATGTCGTAGGCCTCCTTTCAGCAAGTGTCTCGCCTCAATCCCCCCACCGTCACTCTGGTGTCTACTCCGTGCCGCCCAGCCCGTGCTCGGGCCGGGGGTCCGTAGAGTGGGTCCGCAGTTGTTTCAGTCCGGGCTCTTCTCGTCGGGAGGTGCAGTCCATGAGTGCTCACCCCCGTGTGGATTGTGCCCCAGGGATCCTGCGTCGGTCCGGGCGAGGCGGGGTGGCCTTCCGGGTTCAGGGATCTGGGGTCGCGGGCCTTTTCGTGCTCGGGGCCCGCTACTGTCCACAAGCGCTCTCCAAGGGATCGCTACTCGCTTCTTAGCCTCCCTTTCCCAGGGCTCGCTGTCCTGGTTTCGGTCAGAGCACTGGCCGCAGAGAGGTTGGTCCGCCAGGGTGGTTCGAAACGTCCTTTCTTGGGGGCCCTGGATTGCCCTACCGCCTCCTTCGCACCTCCTTCTTGGACGCCGGTCTCCACAGTGCCTCGCCGGGAGCCCCGTGTCCGGACATGTCACCTCTCCGGGGTAGTGTAGAATGCAGCGGTGAAAGAGTCTTTTCCTTTCCCGCATTTTCATCGTACCCAAGAAGGACTCCTATCGAAGGGGCGGCTTATCTTGGACTCCAGCCGCCTAAACAACGGATTTGTGCGCACCACCGGTTTTTCCGTATGCTGACTTGCCCTAGGTCCGCCGTTCGGCTGAGGCTAAGGGGAACTGGATGGCGTCCCTCGATCTCAGGACGCTAGCCCTCTGGCATGTCCCATTTCATCCTCGGTTTCCGGCGCTTCCTGCCTTTCCAGTGGGATGCGGACACGTGCAGTTCACCATACTGCCCTTCGGCCTCCCCATCGCTCCGAGGGTTTTTTACGCTGATGCACGCCAAGGTGGTGGGCTGCAGCGGATGTGTCTGCGGGTTGAATTGCCTCATGGTATTTGGACGATTGCTGGTGTCCCCGCCCCGTCTCAGGAGGAATCGGTTCGCATGCTGGCCGAGCTGTTGGCATTTGGCTGGGGTGGATTGGGGGTTCCTATCACAAAGGAGGGAG
The DNA here is from genome assembly GCA_016584305.1 of Chionoecetes opilio. NCBI lineage: Eukaryota > Metazoa > Arthropoda > Malacostraca > Decapoda > Majidae > Chionoecetes > Chionoecetes opilio. Next base: position 31,968 of record JACEEZ010000270.1, read on the forward strand.
TCCGTCCTGACACCCCTCTCCCCGCATTACGTGCTGGCATGCCAATGGGGACTCCCTTTCAGGATTCGGTCCGCGGATCTCGGGGAAGGGAATTGCGGGAGGCCAAAGGCTTAATCAACGCCTCTTCCGGGGCCTCGGGGGTGTTCCCGTTTTTTGTCAAGAAGGCATTGGGATCCGCTTTTTCGGCTCGCTCAATTCGCCGCAGAAGTCCCTCTCCCCTGGGCCGGTCTTCGTCTCCGTCGCCTTGTCCGGGTGTGGAACACAGCCGTTCCGGTGCGGCCCGCGGAGCGACGTGCTAACCGGCCCGTCCCTCCCCGGCCCTCTCACGACTGACGAGTGGGTTAAGAGAATGGAGGGCTGTTTACTCCGCGTGTGACGGTTGCTGCCTCCGCCCCCTACGGTCTACGTGATGTCGGATGCGTCGGACGTCGGTGGTGCTACCAATCATCCGACGAGCCTCGGCAGGTTCCTCGCGGTGGTCCAGGGGTGGAGCTCAGACCTCCACATCAACGTCAAGTGAGGCTTGCTGGTCCCTCTCTCTTCGCCTATCGAACCCGATTCGCAGATGGGACTGCTCTCTAGTCTCTCTGCTTCGAGATTGACAACATGTCCGCGGTCCACTTCTCGCCCGCCAAGGGACTGTCCAGATCCGCCCTTCTGTTTGTCCCTTCGGAGCAGGAGGTCTTCGCCTGGCGGCCCGTTTCCACCTTCATCGTCGTTGCCAGGTTCCTGCCGGGAGTGGAAAATGTGTGGGCCGACGCACTGTCCTCGGCTTCCAGGGCTCGTGCGGTTGATAGTTGGGCAGCTTCACCCGGAGTCGCTTTGCGGCTCGGTCTGTCGGCGTGGGGCACCCGGAGGTGGACCTCTTTTCGTCACCGCCTCTCCTGCCCAACTACAGGCCTTTTTGCCAAGGGGGACCGTACAGCTGCTTTGGGGATGGTGCTCCGGACGCCCTCACGGAAGCTGGAACAGGTGGCGCCGATGTTTAACCTGTTTCCACGCCTCGCCTGCACCGTGTCCTTCCTGCAGTTGCAACAAAACTGCGTTCGCTACATGGGCAAGGTGTCATCGGAATGGTGGCTCCTCTCTGGCCGGCGCAACCGTGGTTCTCCGCAACTGAAGGCCTGGTGGTGTCCCTCTCACGGTATCACTCTAGTTCCCTCGGCTTTGGTTTGGAGTGAAGCTCCCGAGCAGGGGAGGGCGTGTCTTTCCACTGAGCTACCTCCTGGAGTTTCTCCGTACCTCTCTCCCGTCGGACGTCTCGGACGCGGTAGCGGAGGACATGTTGGCGGCATCTTCGCCCGTCCTCTACGAGACCGTATCAGTCTCACTGGAAAGGCCTTTCAGTCGTTCCTCAACTCAAGTGCCTCCGCGACGTCAAAGAGTTGAATCGGTCCCTGGATTGCTCTCCTTCCTGGACCACGACCGTGGAGTCCTCCGCTACTCTCTCCCGACCTCACCTTGCGGCCCTGCTGACCCCCTCAAATACGGTTGGGGTTTGGTTCTGGGACCGGCGTTCTGTGACCCTGTTTGAGAGGGGTTTGTTCCACCAAACCCCCCTCCCCGTCGTCCTGGTCCCTTCTGGTCCCTGGAGAAAGGTTCCTCCGGTTCCGCAGGCGACCAGTTTGGGTCGACGCTGCCGGACATCGCGCATCCTTCAGAAGGCCTTGTGCCTGGTGGCCCTGCCTACGGGGTTTCGGCTTCTCAGCTGGGGCGCTGACCCGTTGCCTCCAGTGGACGACCTTCTCGGGGGGCGGGAACGGCTCCCTGTCTCCCTCTCCCTTCTCGCCCAAGGTGCTGGGTAATAACGAGCGGCAGGACCACCGTCCTCCAACCAGTCGTCGTTCCGGCTTGGTCTGTGGGTACGCCGCACACCCCTTGTGCCGCGTTTTCGGCGCTCCGGTGGTTACCTGGAATTCATTCCGAGCCCTGGCTTGCGACTGCAGTTCTGTTTCCGCGATCCTGTCCACTGGTCGCCCCATCACCACCAGGTGAGATTGCCCGGCCGACTCCGGGCGTCATTCGAGTCGTCGGATCCGGATCACGCCCCTCGCAGCCCATGACGTCCGGGGTGTTGCTGCGTCCTCTGGCCTTCCTCCGCACCCATTCCTGGGGAGAGGTAACGGAAGGGGGACAGGTGGAGTACGGCGCATCGTTCTTCGTTGGCCGTTACCTGGTCCCACTCCATCGTGGACTTCCCCCTGTGTTGGCCCTGGGACTCCCTCCGTCCCCGGAGGGCTGGGGTGGTGGAAAACGCCGGCCTCCCATTGACGTCGTCCGCGTTGATTCGGGTAGTATACTAGTTGAGTTCGTTTTGTGAGTGTTCAGTTGCTCTTTTTTTGCTCCCCGCGGGGTCGGGGCTTCTTGCCCGTCCCCTCCAAGTGTCCGGTAGCTTTAGTGCCACTAGCTCTAAGGGGACCTAAAATGACGGCTTTGAGTATGAAAACCCTATTTTTGGGTCCCTGACAGAGCTAAGTGCACGGCCTTCGGCCTCCCACCCTTCCTTCCCCGCCAAGTTTTCAGCCCCTCTCCCCGGGGATGATTTTTGGGATGGTTATGATGGCTCCGAGCCGGCTGGCGGACAGCCGGCCTCCGGTCAGATGGCACGGCGTGGCAGACGTATGTTTCTTTTTCAGATTTATCTATGTGTAGCCTGGTTATGTTAGTAACCAGTTTGTTGGTATTGGGTTTGCCTGTATACCCAGGGTTGCCCTGGGTGGCGATCTTTCCTATCCTATAGCTTAGTGCACTAGCTCTGTCAGGGACCCAAAAATAGGCTTTTCATACTTCAAAGCCGTCAATCTTTCTCCACCGTCGAGCGGCCTAAAAACACCCACATGCTCTGCCCATTTACTCTACCTACGATTGCGAGTGCATCGGAGGACACAGGGGACCGGCATGAGCCTCTAATCACAGGCGTCACTATAAAAATTCTGCCTGCGCCACCACGGGCGAGGGCCAACCATCACAGCCCTCAAGTGAACCTCCAGAGCCTACCATCCAAGCCCTGGGTCACTGCCTACAGGCGCTATAGGCACAAATGTAAAAAAATAAATTTTAAAAACCCACACACACACTTAGGCACTGAAAAACACATACTATTAAAGTGAATGTCGGGGCACAACCAGGGCACACTGGTGACATCACTGCTGTGAAACTCAGCGTGGTGTTCAGTTCTAGCTAAACACACTGTATACTGGTGGTGGAGGTGGAGGGCAGCAGCTTGTGCAATACATTTTAGTAACATACTTTATCCATTTATCAACAGGCAAGCCGATGACCACAACTAATTGGCAGAATGATTGAAAAAAATGCTGTATCTGCCAAGAAGACAAGAATGAAGATCTCAAGTGCCCAACTACAAGGTATCAACCTGAGCATGATGGGTATGCTATGCTGGCCTACAAAGTCCCTATGTTTCATGCCCTGAATGACATGCCACTTATTCTAGATCCAGCAAGGCAAGACGATGGTGCTGGCATGGAGGAAACACTAAGGAAGAACAAAGCAGTATACCATCAGACGTGTGGTACCTGTTTAACAACACGAAACTGGAAAGGGCAAAGAAACGAAAAAGTGCCAATGAAAGTACTGTGAATACTGAAGGAAGCACCAGTAAAAAGGTACGAAGAGCCAACCATGAAGCTCAGAAGTTGGAGTGCTTCCTCTGTGAAGAAACAGAATCTGCAGCACAACTGAGACATGCCATTACCATAAACCTCAGCCAGAGGGTGAACGAGTGTGCTCGTACACTGATTGATGGTAAACTGCTGGCCAAACTGAATGGTGGAGACGCCATTGCCCAGGAACTTAAGTACCACCCGGCCTGCTTAGCTGGCTTCTACAATCGAGTAAGGGCGCAAAAGAAAGCTGAGGAAAGGAAGCTACACACCAGTGATGAACATGCCGGTTACCCTCTGGCATTCTCGGAACCGATACTTACATAGTGGAGACCAGTACCAGCTCGGAAAGCCCGTCTGTCTTTAGGGTTGCAGACCTAGTCCAGTTGTACAAGGAGCGACTGGAGCAGTTGGGAGCCAAACAACCTAATGTTAACCCCACCAGACTAAAGGAAAGAATCCTTGATGAATTGCCTCAAGTGGAAGCTCACAAGCAAGGGAGAGATGTTCTTCTTGCTTTTCAAAAGGACATTGGCTCAGCTCTGGCCCAGGTCTCAGACTACAGCAAAGCCATGGATCTTGTAAAAGCAGCTAAGATACTGAGACGACATATCCTTGAACACAAAACCATTTCAATGGAACCTTCCAAGTGGGGGGTGTCCAATAAGCCATTCCATCTGCTCTTCTACAATTTGTATCGATGATCGAGCATGGTGCAGACATCAAATCTCAATTACAATTTAGGGCTTCCGAGACGGACCTGGCTATCGCACAGCTTCTGCAGTACAACTGCTATGCCAGGTCCAAGGAGGGTGTGACCACCCACAGACACTCAAAGATCGGGAGACCCCATTCCTTGTCTATATGGGAGTGTCTATATATGCCAAGACCAGGAAGAGAAGGCTGGTGGAGATGCTGTATGATCATGGTATCAGCATTTCATATGACAGAGTGCTTGAAATATCTGCACAGTTGGGAGACGGAGTTGTCAGCAAGTACATCGAGAAGGGCGTTGTATGCCCCCCAAATCCTGAGGAAAGGGGTTGTTTACCACCACAGCAATGGATAACATTGACCCAACCCAACTGCAACTAAAGCTACTTCAGCATTTCATGGCACCAGTATATCAGTATTCCAGAAATCCCAGCAAACCCAAAAAGGGAGAAGAGCAAAGGGGCATAAGATTTCAAAGTGAGAATATGAAAAAAGTACCCAAAACTTCCTGATGCCTTCATCAATATCAGACCGGCATCTTTCAAGAAGAAAAAGCCTTCTTCCCTACAGACTGGTGTGCACAATTTGGTATCATAGATCTACAGAAACCTGATCTGACACCTGATGTGAGTGGCTCCCAGAAGGTCTCCTCACGTGACTGAGGGAACAGGAATAGACCCTTTGACACTCACGTCGTCAGCCCATCATGCTGACAAGAAGAGAGGCTCTGCTTTTGAAGTGACCATCACTTCCTTGATGCCACTCCTTCGAGATCCCACCCCCATTCAGTTTCCACCATCAAACATGCAATGGACAAGATCGTCGAGTTGATACAATTTTTCAACCCAGGCCAAGTACTTGTTTTGGCCGCTGATCAGCGTATCTATTCAGTGGGAAAACAAATCCAGTGGCGCTGGCCCGAAATGTATGGGGAAGACAAATCTGTCATGATGTTTGGCGGCCTGCATATTGAGATGGCAGCACTGAAGTGTGTTGGCTCACTGCAAAACAGTGGCTGTCCCGGTGCTCTTGTGGAAGCTGGAGTAGCCTCTCCTGGAACAGCTGAGTCTTTTCTCACTGTTGCAAGCATCACTAGGACGCGACAGATGCATCAGGTAACAGCCGTATAGTCTATACAAGCTCTTGAAGGAGCCTTGGAAATTACGTCATGGAAACAGGAGCAGACTCTGAGGAGGTGATCAGCTTTGATGATTGGTGTGAGAGACGCAGAGGTCAAAGCCCACAGTTTCAGTTCTGGTATCCTATGCTATCAATGGAACTGGATATATTCATGCTGGTCAGATCATTCAGAGAAGCCAACTTCGATCTGTACTGCCAATCATTGTCTGAGCTCTTGCCATTCTTCTTCGCCAACAACAATGTGAACTATGCACGATGGTTTGCCAATGGATGCTCTCAGAGACATGGTTACACTCAAAGAAAAACACCCACAGCTGGCTGAGAAGTTTGAGAAGGGAAATTTCGTTGTGCACAAAACTAATCGAGTGTTCTCATCATTACCTATGGACCAAGCCCATGAGCAGGCTAATACTGTCATCAAAGTTGATGGGGTGCGATCGGCATCACTGAAGATCCGTCTGCGCTGAGAAGATGGTCAGTAGTCGGCCCAGAAGTCAGCCACCTAGTTGAGCAGTATGAAGCAGAATCTGAAGCCAATGAGACAGATCAGCATTCCACCCCTCACGAACAGACACCCCCAAGCTCAACGAGTGTTCCTTGAAAGAGTGCAGAAACTTTCCCATGTGTTGGAGGATATGGGGAATCCTTTTGAGGAAGAGAATCGCGACCTGCATTCCGTGGCACAAAGGACTCGCCAACCCCAGTGTGCCGAAACTGATTGTGACAAACACCTTGAGAGAGGTCGAAATCCGTTACACGAGTTCCTAGCCAGACTGGAGAAAAAAGAGTCAACTTTTATGAGCCAATAAAGAAGAACAAAGGTAGAATTCTTTCGACAGGATTCAAAATTTAGTCACTTCAAAGCAGAAGCTCTTGAAAAAGGATTGTCCCAACTCTTTTCCAAGCTGTTATCTCATGCCAGAAAAAGGGAGTGTGGGTCTGCAGGAAATTTTTTCGTCATGAGAACCAGCCCTTTCCTGCAGCATTGAAAGCAGGTGGAAAAAATATATTTATGTCAGAAATCACAGCTTGCGACTGCTATTGAGAGCTATGTTACAACCCAGATATACAACCTACTGCTGATGCCTTTATCATTGATGGTCTCAGCCCTCGTCAAACACCCTTCCTCCTCGGTCGTCCAAGACATTTGAGGCGTACGGAATTTTGGATGTTCGCCCCTGTCATACAAGCTTATTCACAAAGTACAGAAGAATAGACATAGTCTTCGATGTTACCTGCCATCCAGTCTGAAAGCAGAAACAAGGTCAACCCGGGGACGAGGAGTTAGGCGCAGGGTGACAAGCAACGGCAAATTTCCATCAAACTGGTGCATCTTTTTGTGAGACAGCAAGAACAAGATGGAGCTGTTGCACTTCCTGGCTGACAAGATTATCCAGTTAACCTCAGCAACTTCGCCCCCACTTGATCAATGTTACCAAGGGCGCGGATACACTGAAGACCCAAAGAGCACAGTTTGGAAGGGTTTACCCTTTTAGTCACGAATAAGCAGACACTCCCGATCGTTCGTACATGTGAGACACGCAGCACAGCATGGCTGCAAGACTATCGTTGTCAAAGCCAGTGACACGGATGTCCTGGTGATTGCCATCAGCAGCATTCCAGTCTTTCAAAGCATAAGACTTGAACAACTATGGGTGGCCTTTGGCCAAGGAAGCAACTTGAGATGGATCCCTGTTCATGAACTGCATCTGGCTATTGGACTTGAAAAAACCAGAGGACTGCTGTTCTTCAACGCTTTTACCGGTTGTGACGTTGTATCAGCCTTTCGTGGTAGAGGGAAAAAATCAGATTGGCAGACATGGGCTGTCTGCAGTGAGGCTTTTTGAGGCATTTTATCGACTTAGCCAGTACCAAACCCAAAAATTGATGATCCCATTATGGATGTCCTGGAGCAGTTTGTTTTCTTGCTGTATGACAGACCGAGCACAGCTACAGGCGTTGATGAGGCTAGGTTAGAGATGTTTACCAGAAAAGCAGAGGTCATACCAGGCCATCCCTCCAACCCTTAGCAGCTCTACTTCAGCATATCACGCGTGCTGCCTACGAGGCGGGCTGCGCATGGAGCCAAGCAACACTGTGTGAGCCTGAGGAACCGAGTCCGGCAGACTGGGGGTGGATGAAGAAGGGTGACCAGTGGCAGGTCATCTGGACAACACTGCCTCCCATTGCGGAGGAGCTGCCAGGAGCTCACCAAGTGTGGATGTCATTCTGAATGCCGGGGACGCTGCAAGAGCTACCAATATGGACTTGCCTGGACAGCACTATGCAGCTGCAATTGTGAGAACTATACACTATGATCAGAGCAGAGGTAGGCACTTCCGCAAACACTTCCACAAACCGCAACTTCCGCAAATTGCGGAAGTCCAAATTCTTTTGCGGATTTGCGGAAGTGTAAATGTTTGTTGATTTGCGTTTGCGGAAGCACTTCCGCAGACGCCAATATGTCCGCAAACTCTCAATTTTGAACACGATTCCTGCGCAGCTACACGCACCGTCCAGAGAAGGCTAATTGCCCACTAGTGACTCTCCCTCTTTGATCATATGGATTTTTTGATGGCCACAGCAATCCTGTACTCTGGGACTGGGAGTGCTGTGAAGTTTGGGGGAGGTGTATCCAGCTTCTTTCCTGTGAATACAGGAGGGAGGCAAGGGTGCGTCATTGCCCCATCACTTTTCATCACTTGTATGGACTGGGAATTGGGCAAAGTTGTAGATCAAAGTGATTGTGGAGCTCCCTCGGCAACACCAAGATCATGATCTTGTTTTGACGACGATGCAGTAATCTTTGCTCAGTCCGCTAGAGGGCCTGGTGATGGCTCTCGAGCGCTGCACGGGAGGCAAAGCCTTCGGGACTTGAGGTCTCCTGGCTCAAGACCAAGGTCCAGGTGTTTGGAGGCTTACTAGGTGAAACAGTGCAGTCTGTTCAGGCGTGCGGCGAGGACATTTAGATCTTGTTTTACCCTACCTTGATAGCCCAGTCCATAATGATGGCGGGTCACATCAAGAAGTCTTACGGTGGATTGGCATAGCCCACGGTGTTAGGACTCGCTCAGTACGAGTATTTGGCGTTGTCGGTACCTGTACAGGGGGACAGAGATCCGGATCTTCAAGTCGCTTTGATCCCTGTCTTACTCAATGGTTTGTGACCCTGAACACTAAATGGCACTTGAATAGGCGAATCGATGCCTTTTGTAATAAAGTCTTTGCAGAAACATGGGGTATCGTGGGTTTAA
>JACEEZ010000270.1:45257-67860 GCA_016584305.1 Chionoecetes opilio
GGGAAAATTCCAAATTACAGTGTAAATCATACATTATGGTGCGTATAATACAAATGAACACTTAGAAATTTAGACACTTAAAACACTTACTAATAGTCTTTTCTCACTGTTTCAAGCATCACTAGGACGCGACAGATGCATCAGGTAACAGCTTGTAGTATATACAAGCTCTTGAGGTCAGTCTATGAGAAGTACGTCATGGAAACAGGGGGCAGCCTCTGAGGAGGTGATCAGTTTTGATGATTAGTGTGAGAGACGCAGGGGTCAAAGCCACAGTTTCAGTTCTGGTATCTTGTGCTATCAATGGAATGGTTATATTCATGCTGGTCAGATCATTCAGAGAAGCCAACTTCGATCTGTACTGCCAATCATGTCTGAGCTCTGCCATTCTTCTTCGTCAAAAAACAATGTGAACTATGCACGATGGCTGCCAATCATCTCAGAGACATGGTCACACTCAAAGGAAAAACACCCACAGCTGACTGAGAAGTTGAGAAGGGAAACTTCGTTGTGCACAAAACTACTCGAGTGTTCTCATCATTACCTTGGACCAAGCCCATGAGCGGGCCCAAATGCTGTCATCAAAGATGATGGGGGTGCGATCGGCATCACTGAAGATCGTCTGCACTGAGAAGATGGTCAGTAGCCGGCCCAGAAGTCTCCCCACCTAGTTGAGCAGTATGAAGCAGAATCTGAACCCAAAGGAGACAAATCAGCATTCCACCCATCACAACAGACCCCACAAGTCAACGAGTTTTCCTTGAAAGAGTGAAGAAACTTTCCCATGTGTTGGAGGATATGGGCACCCTTTTTGAGGAAGAGAGTCGCGATCTGTATTCCCTGGACACAAAGGACGTCGCCCCCCCCCACTGGCACCCCAGTGTTTGCTAAAACTGATTGTGACACACCTTGAGAGAGGTCGACTCCGTTACCATGAGTTCCTAGCCAGACGGAGAAAGAAGAGTAAAACTTTCTATGAGCCAAAAAGAAGAAAAAGTAGACTTCTTTGACAGGATCCAAATCTGTAGTCACTTCAAAGCAGAAGGTTTTGAAAGAGGATTGTCAACTCTTTCCAAGCTGTTCATCTCATCCCAGAACTGGGTTGATTTGCAGGATTCTTTCGTCATGAGAACCAGCCCTTTCCTGCAGCATTGAGGGAAGGTGGAAAACTATATTCCTGTCAGAAATCACAGCTTTACTGTTCTGAGAGCTATGTTACAACCCCAGATATAGAACCTACTGCTGAAGCCATTTTCATTGATGGCTCGGCCCTCGTCAACAAACCCCTTTTTCCTCGGTCGTCCAAGACATTTGAGGCCCACGCACTTTTGGATGTTCTCCATGTCATACAAGCTTACTCCACAAAGTAAATAAAAATAGACATAGTCTCGATGTGTACCTGCCATCCCGTTGAAAGCAGAAACAAAGGGCAACCGGGGGACGAGGAGTTTGACGCCAGGGTCCCAAGCAACGGCAAAAATTCCATCAAACTGGCGCATCTTTTTGCGAGACAGCAAAAAACAAGACGGAGCAGTTTCACTTCCTGGCTGACACTTCGCCCAACTTGATCAATGTTACCAAGGGGCGCGGATCCCTGAAGACCCACGAGCACAGTTGGAAGGTTGATCCTTGTAGTCATGAAAGAAGCGGACACTCGATTGTTCGTACATGTGAGACACGCAGCACAGCATGGCTGCAAGGTACCCGGACAGTTTGCCTACGGACAGTCTGCCTACGGACAATTTGCCACGGACAATTTGCCTACGGACAGTTTGCCCACGGACAGTTTGCCTACCGGACATTTTGGGCCCACCGGACAATTGCCTACCGGACAATTTGCCTACCGGACAATTTGCCTACGGAACTTTCCACGGGGACATTTGCCCGTGTTTCCACGGGGAAAAATTTTCCTAAAAATTTTCCCAAAATAATCTCATAATACTTTTTTGGGCATAAATTTTTTTTTTTTTTTTTTCCCTATAATTTTTTCAAAAACATGTTATGAAGAAAAAGTTTGGCATATTTTAAATTGGGGGGTTTGAGGGCAGACTGCTGAAAATTGAAAAAAATCGGTTAAATAAAATTTTTAAGATATTTTTCACAAAACAGTTTCATTGGGTTTGCAAAGGGTTTGATTTTAGAGGCATTGTGGGACTTTTTTTAATTAGTCCCCGGGTATGGGATGCAAAAGTAAAAGGCGGAACTCTTAAAATTTTGTATCATTTTACATTTGTTTACCCTTATTCAGTTAATTAGGACGGAGAGGTTCTTTTTTACGGTATATCATTGACGTATCCACTATTTTGTGCAAGAAGAGCCTGAGGGGGCCGGTTTGAAAAATGAAAAAAAAAAAATTCTTTTTCGCATTTCAGGGTTACCCCAGTGGTTTCCAAACCCTGTTTCACCCCTTTCCCCCCCTCATAAATTCTCAACATTGCGTGGTTTCCCTTCTTTTTTCTCCCAAACCCCCCCCGCCAAAAGAGGTAAATTTTTTTTTTTTTTTTTTTAAATGTGATAAAAGAAAAAAAACCCTTGCTTATTAAAAAATTTTACAGTCTAATTATCTTATATTTGAAGATTTTGTGATATGCAATTACATCATTTGCCTAAAAAAGACTAGCGGGACACTAGAAAAATTAAAATCGGTTTGGGGAAAAAAGTTAAATTTAATTTTGCATATTTTATCACACATCTTTGGGAAGGCTGATATGTTTTTTTTCAGTCATTTGCGAACCCCAGGTTGTGTCACTGACAATGCACTTCATGTGGGGTCCACATGCAATGGGTTTCCCGGGCTCTTTTTCTTGATTGTAGAAGGGTGGAAAAACCAGACTCAATAAATAGGATTGAAAAAGGCAGATTAGTCGAAGTGCAATCTCACTGATTTTGGATATGACGATGCTTTAAAACCCCCCAGAAACATTCAGAGATTTTTTTATAGAGATTTTTGGCAGCAGAATCATGTTTTAGATAAAGGGAAAAATCGCCCTGAACTCACTGGGAAGGGTATAATATCAAGGGTCCCAGGAATAGATCATTCCCAACCCCCTTCTTTCTCCTCAAATTTTGGGGAAGTACCTATTAAGTTCATTCCCAAGGACTCAGAGCTGAGTGATTTCAGTTTTAAGTAATGGGTAAAGCAGATATTTTCTTCATTCTCGTAAAGGGACAGCTGAAAGGTTTTTAAAACAGGGAAAAATTCCGGCACGACTTTCCCTTTTGCCAATTCTGGGCTGGCAAGAAATCCACGAAGACAACCATCGGGTAAAAACACTTTTCTTTCCTGCCCGTAGTTCAGATTCAACCTTTTTGCTGCTAAAATATCTGCTAAATATGAAAGGGGACGTGGTCCCAAAACCTCATGAAGTGACCAACAGATCTTTTTTCCCCTTGTTTTTCCAGGAAAAATTTAAGCTCCCCCCGAAGTTAAAAACATCGATTCACAAAGTTTTGGAAAGCCAGCGCACTTTGGAGTAAAAGAGGAGAGTTCAGCTCCAGCATGTCTCTAAAAAGGTTTGGAAAAGGGGAGAGTTCGAGCTCCCGCTTTTTACAAAGTTGAAGCATTGACCACTGCCCCCAGGATCTTGCAAAGGATCAGGGGGGGTTTTCGCGCAGTGCAAAAAGTGGGTCATACAATAACCCCCTGGCATTTGGAGCTTTTTGACACGCTTCTGGAACCCTGATTTTTATCCCCGCATCGCTGGAGCCTGTGTACAGACTCCACAACAATTTTCCCCGGGGATCTGTTAGTTTGAAGAAAGAAAATAGTTTTCCATACATTTTAGCTGTTTTGGTGGTCTCAATGGTACAAACAGATATTCTTCCTTATATCACACAAGAAAACAACTAACAAACACGAGTAGCTGGTACAAAATCACATCGTGATCACCAGCTGTATTGCAAAACTACCAGTTGGAGACGATTTGATCTCCCGTATCATTTTTTCCCCTTTGGCACTGAATTTTATTAATCTCCCCTTCGTGTCTTTTTTACAAGGAAATTTGTTTAATTTTTCGTTACTTTATCTCCAAGAACACGCTTGACCTCTTTAAAGTACATGGTTGATTAAGGTTTCACCAATTGTGTGGGGCTTCTTTTTCTTTGCTATTTCGAGGGGAACCCCGTATGATGCCCAACTGCACTTGAGGCGTTGTTGGAAAACACCAGGCATCATTTCGTTTTCCCAAAATACTTTTGTGGCGCCTGAAGAAAAAGGGTCTTTTCCCGATACTGTGGAGGATGGTCAGAAATGATGCTTCAACTTTTCTAGGCTCATAGAACGTTTCCCCCGCACTTTGAAGACGTACACACGAGGTTTTTCGTGCCATCAGCGAGGATGATGTAAAACCCTAGTTAATGTACTCTTCATGTACTTCCGCTTCTACTAAAAACTAGTAGCCCTGCAAAACTACGGAAAATAAAGAAGACAGAAATCAGAAAAAAAAAATTAAGTGAAAAACAAAAAAATGATAATAAAGAAGGGCAGAAAATGGGCAAAATGATAAAATGACAAACAACAAAATTCAAAACAAAAAACACCATGGGCTCACAAATTAAGCACCCCCCAGTCATACACAAAAAATACACAAGAGAGTAAGATAAACTCACATCAAGCTAGCAACTGAAATGTACTTTTTCAGCAAGAACACGCCTCCTTTCAACCTGCCCCAATTGAAAATAAAAGAAGAAAGCGAGTCACACAAATTAGCACTAAAAAAAAAAAGAGGAATTACCTAAGAGGGGAAGAGGGGAAAAACAAGATACCAAAAAAAAAAGAAATATTTTACACACGAAAACAGCGACCCCCATTTTATAATTTTCGAAAAAATAAGAACACAGAATGGTTCAGAATCAATTTACCCACTGTTTACGTGATGTACCCAGGGCCCCACTGAGATCATTCGAGCCTTCCCCTGTCTCCCCGGGACTCACCCCCCTCACCGCCCGTGTCCCACCGTTCCCTACGCGTTTTGTTCTCCCCCGCGTTTTTACACACCACACTGCACAAACAATTTCAAATTTTGCACAATAATACATACACCCGTCCCAACATTGTAAAATATTATGTAACAAAATTTTTTTGAACTTAAGATTAATCAATAATATTAAAAAAAAGAAAATTTCTTTGCCCCGGAAAAGTGATGAATTTTTTTTTTAAAATTTGTCCCAACATTATTTTGAAAATGTACAATTTGCAACAGCCCATGGCCCCCTTAAATTTTGCCATGGCCCCCCAGGTTGAGAAACACTGGATTCCTTCACGCACAAGAAGATGAGACTTGAATTACCATACTTTAGAAAATATTGATTCTACCTCAAATATTTCCATTTTAAGAATCAATGAAAAAGTGTCTCTAAATTGTTTAAATGTGAGCTAAAATCACTTTTTTTTAAAATTTTTAAAGTCTTCCCGTTTCAAAAGGGAGCTTCATTCAGGCATGCAATTCACTCTATATTGTGTAGAATCCAATTATGCATGCTATTTGGGTGTAATTTTTTTAAAAATTATAATATATATAATTATCTATTATATAATATAATTATATATATATATATATATATATATATATTATATTATTATTATATATATATATATATATATATATATATTATATATGAATGCATAAACTTTGAAGAAAAAATCCGTCTATATGCCCATATTTGGAATATTGTAATTGTAAGGGTTTTTATCATAAACCCTTGAAACTCTAACAGCTGCTCAATAGTACTATATTGTGCAAGGAGAAGAAATGGCAATGCTGTATCTTTATTCATCTTTGAGTGCTAGTGACTTAAATATCGGTCATAGGACTTTCTATATTCAAATAGTGCCTGCGGTCAAATATCAAGGCTTATATTTTTTTTCAATTTTCCCTTGAAAATTAAATTGAATGGTTTTTTCTGTAGACTGCATATAGTTTTACGTATGAGAGAGGTATATTATCGTTGAATTACTTTTATTGTTCTGTTAGAATAGCTTAAATTTTGGCCTTATATTTTTTTCTCAAAATTTTTTCTAATTCGTTAGATTAAATTTTTCGGCTTAAGGTATATCAAATGGACTATAGAGAAGGAGAAACATTTAGAGAAATATGAGAGGGAGGGAAATGCCACTATTTTTTGTATAATTTAAATATTTCACCTTATGAATATTAGTTTTTGGATTGTATCTGGTAAACCGTTTGTCTGATTGTAAAATGTATTGAAATCTATTTATAGATCTTTTTATAATCTACACTTTTAATGTCAATAATGTTTATTGTATCTCTAAAGAAAATGCCAGTTTTGGGGCTTAATGGTAAACATTACGCTTTAGGTATAATTGTTTTGAATTTGATCTTGTAACATTTTTGCCTAATTATAAAACTTATAGAGAACTATTTCTAGAGTTTTTATGATATTTAATTTTAATATCGTGTTTTTTTTCTGTATCTATAAGGAAAAGGCCACTTTTTTGGGTATAATGTAAAATATTATGCCTTATGAATAAATACTTTTTGGGTTGTGTCTGCTAAACTGTTTGGCAGATTTTTAAACTAATAGAATACTATTTATAGATTGTTTTATGATCTATAATTTTGATATCGGAATGTTTTTTGTATCTCTATGGAAAATGCCACTTTTGGGGTATTCATGTAAAATATAATGCCAGATTTATAATACTTTTTGGCCTGTATCTGGTAAACTAATTGCCTGATTTTTAAACTAAAGGCACACCATTTTTTTTTTTTAAAGCCTATAATTTTAATGCGTATGATTTTTTTTGTATCTATAGTATTTTCAAAAAACTTGATCCAGCACCCTTCATATTTGTCGGATCTGTTTGATTTTGTAGTACATAATGGGTACTGTGTTAATACCCAATCTGTAAAAATAAAATTAAATTTGGATAAAAATTGTAAAAATCGCTAATATTTTCTACAATTTTTAATTATTTTCATTATCACCCACATAAAGTTTCGTTAGTTCGTGCTCGACTATATAGAATATTTTTTATAGATTGTTGGGTTTAATTCTTTTTTATATAATTTTTTTAATGTTTTTTTTTTTTAATAGCAAAAACATTATAAAAAAAAAAAAACGCAAATTAACTATAGAAATATTGTCGGAAACGTAGTAACGAAACTTTTTGTGGGTGATGAGGATTTTTTTTTTAAACTTTAGGAAACAATTAGAGATTTTTACAGTTTTTATCCAGTTGTAAAAAATTCACACAGATGGCGTATGAGTACAATACAACACTCTTGTGAAAAACCAAATTTATCCGACAAATATTAAAGTAATCGTCCAGACCCATTTTTTTTTTGCCGAATTATGTTGAATGTCCATTCAAAACACCTAATCCACCAAAAATAATTGATTTACAGGCCTTATTTCCGTAAAAACACGACTTATGTAAAAAGCGCGCGAAAAAAAAATCTTCCCTCCAACAGGGCTACGACTGTTATTGATGACGTCAGAACAGGGACGCCCGCAGACACTCTGTCTGACACCTGTCGGCAAATGTTATGATGAGCGATTGTACTTCGGTGTCAGACAGTGAATCTGTCGCTGTGACAGATTTAGAGTACGATGCTCAATCTGACACCGAAAGAAATGACGCTGGTCGCGTATACTATGAGGAAAACGAACCTCAGATTGTCATGGGATCCTATATGTTTGAGCCCGAGTACGAGGTGGATTAACAGGTGTTAGCAGAGCCTGAGGTTCAGCAGGAGGACCTGGCACGGTAAAACTTTGGAAGAAGTCCTTCACCCCTATCTTTTTTTTCTTCCCCTATAGCCAACAAGCCTGGGGAACTGGCGGGAATACGGGGTTTTTGGGTGGGGGAAGCAAATATAAGTGATTTATGGCTCCCCAAAAAATCATCAAAGCCACTATGTGTAAAAATCTAGGGAATTCCCTAAATTAGGGATTTCCCTAGATACCCATTGCTAGGGAATTTTCCTTAATTGATATATGTATAGATTGGACAATTTTGGGAGAGCAATAAATGAGTCGTGTCTGCCTTCCCTACCCAAAAACCCAAGTTTTCCATAAGGCCACCATGCTTGCTGGTCATAGGAGGTCAAAGAAAAACCTAACCTTTCTAGCCAGAAGGGCTGCGCCCCCCATGGACCCCCTAAGGGTTGCTAATCTAACCTCACTATAACCCCCTAAAAGTTACTAACCTAACCTCACTATAACGAATACAGTTGATTCGGGCCACCAGTTGAATCAGGCCGCCTATATTAAATGCATACCAAGCATGCATTTATGCATAACCTTATAGGTTTTAGACCTAACCTAACCTTACGACAAAACCTAACCTAACCTTAACCACAAAGTATACCTAACCTAACCTTAACCACAAATATACCTAACCTAACCTTAACCACAAGTATACCTAACCTAACCTTAACCACAAAGTATACCTAACCTAACCTTAACCACAAAGTATACCTAACCTAACCTAACTTTAACCACAAAGTATACCTAACCTAGCCTTAACCACAAAGTATACCATAACCTGACCTAACCTTAACCACAAGTATACCTAACCTTAACCACAAAGTATACCTAACCTTAACCACAAAGTATACCTAACCTTAACCACAAAGTATACCTAACCTAACCTAACCTAACCTTAACCACAAAGTATACCTAACCTAACCTAACCTTAACCACAAAGTATACCTAACCTAGCCTAACCTAACCTTAACCACAAAGTATACCTAACCTAACCTAACCTTAATCACAGAGTATACCTAACCTAACCTAACCTAACCTTAACCACAAAGTATACCTAACCTAACCTTAACCACAAAGTATACCTAACCTAACCTTAACTATACAATATATTAATACACTATAGGCGTGTATCACCCTACACACGTCACTCCTTTCCGTGTGCAAACTTTTCTCGAAAGGCACAGCTGTCTTGCTGCACCCATAAAGGATGCATGCATGCGGCATATAGCAAAAAAAATATATCAGAAACACCCACATATCTTCAAGAACTATATTTATCTCTGTGTTTACGTGCCTCTGATCAAGCGCGGGAAGATGAGCCTCCCTGATGCTACGTCACCGAGCCTGAGCATGAGCGTCTGCAAACCTTGAGAGCGTTTTGAAAACTCGGGGAATTTGCAGATTTTGATTGCGGATTATTTAAAAACGGCTGACTGGATACAAAAAGTGACGACGTATTGTTGATATACTCGTTAATGGCTATGATTTGATTGCATTAAATCAGGAATGATGAAATGGTCTGGACGATTACTTTAAGGATGATAGATGTCAAAAATATATATATTTTTTTTTTAATGACTCGTGCACCCTTGCTATATGTCAGATCAGTCTGATATTTTCATATGTTAGAGATATTATACTATTACGTCATATGAGTATATATTATTAAAATCAGTTGAAAATTTTTAGCGTTATAAAAAGTTTAAAAAAAATACATTACAGGCGCCGAGCGAATAGTTTAAAGATCTAAGGATCACTAATGGGGTCGCTCAACAACGATTGGTTATCGCGATAGAGAATATCAAATAAAGGGTACTCTGTACCTATGAATGATTTCTGAAAATGAATATTTTTCTCACTTAGGAGCTAAATTGGGGCATTTAAATAAATATTTTAAACTTTTTCCTAGGTGTGGAAATGCTATTAAAAATGATGTGCAATTGAAGTCCAGCGACATCCTGTCAAGAAAAAGATCTTCGAGACTTTGTATAGTCTTATCCTTCTTATGACTTCGGATATTGACATGTAATCCCCAAACTTTCCAAGTGTGTTTGAGTGACTTAAGTTTTTTGGATTAGGCTGATTTTCGGCTATGTTTTTTGAGGAAACTCCTATTCCGTCGTTGTTATGAAGATGATAAACATCGGTCAATATGTTTCGGAGTTACATCCAAAATGTTGCAAAATCAAGCAAATTTGCCCTATTTTCACCTATAAGAACGAACTTTAACGACAAAAATATGAATGGCTCTAATCATAAAAATAATGACTTATTCCAGCTTAAATGACACCTTGTGACTCTTTCTACCATTTTGGGTTTTTGAGATAGAGCCTTTCAAAGACTAGTATTTTTTGCCTTAAAATTGTGCCTGCGGCAATAACTCAAGGCTAATATCTCATTCACATTTTCCTTGAATACAAAATTGAATGTTGAATTCTGTAGAATGCATAATGTTACACGTATGGAATAGGGAGATTATTGTTAAACTAATTTTATGGTTGTGTTACAAAAGCTTAAACATGACATTTTGATTTATTTTTTCAAAATCGTTTGATTTCATATTTCATTTTAGAGTATATACTAACGGTTGTTCTAAGCCCTGCCACCCAACATAAACTTTTAATGATAATAAACAAAAAAGATATGAGTGATTAAATATGACGAAAAAAATTATTGTGTCCCCTACAAAAATCTTTTTCTTTAAATTTACATCATTCGCGCACATTGTCAGTAGAGATAGTTTCTCTATCATCTATAAAAAATATATACCGTTTCTCAATGAAGCTTAGATTTGGAATAATAGTGCTTCAAAATGTGCCTTTGCATGATTTGTTCCGTGAAAAAGTCCATATTTAGAGCATTATAATCTTAACAGTATTTAGTATATTTAAATGAAAATGTAACAGCATATAGACAAGAGTATAGTGTGATTGGAGATAAGATTTCATTGCTTTATCTTTATTAGTCTTGGAGTCTTAGTGACTTAAATAGCGGTAATATTTGCAACGTCTATTTTACCCCCCAAAAATACATTATTCAATTGTTGCCTGCGACAATAAGTCAAGGCTTTTATTTCGTGAATATTTTCAATGAATACATAATTGAATATTTTTTTTTAGAATGCATATAATTGTACGAAATAAAAAAGTATATAGAATTGTATAAAAATTGTATATAAAATTGTATAAAATAGATAGATTATTGTTAAATGAATTGTATGGTTGTGTTACAAAAGCTTAAAAATGGCCTTTCGGTAGTTATTTTCACAAATTTTCAAAATCGTTGCATTTCATTTTTCTTTTTAATCTATATAATGGGGACAGTAATAAGCCCAGCCACCCAATAGTATCAGTTTTTTTATAATAAACAAGAAAGATATGAGTGATTAAATTTGTAGAAAACATTTATTTTTGTCCCATTCAAAATTCTTCTTATTAAACTGACATCATTCGTGCACTATTCAGCCAAGATAGTTTTCTATGATCTATAAAAATTATATAGTTTCTCATGAAGCTTAGAATTGGAAAAATAGTGCCGTAAAAGGTAACTTTGCATGAGTTCTTCATGTAAAAGTACATATTTATAGCATTGTAATTGTAACAATTTTAACTCTCTATATATGAAACCTATACAGCCTCTAGACAGTAGTATAGTGCGATAGAGAACGGAATTTCATTGCCGTATCTTAATTAGTCTTTGAGTGTTATTGGCTTAAATATGGGTAATAATTGCAGTGGTATATCCCCCCTAAAATATTTAAGTATTTGCAAGAAAATAGAGAATTTTTTTTTTGGCACTCAAATAGCAAGGAGAATTAGATTATACACAATATAGAGTGAATTGCATCCCTGAATGAACCTATCTTTTGAAACGGAAAGACTTTGAAAATCTTCAAAAAAGTTATTTTAAGTTCATTTTTGAACAATTATAGAGAGCACATTTTTCATTGCATTCTTCAAATGGTTAATATTTGAGGTAGATATCATTACTTTCTAAAAGTATAGCGTAATTCAAGTCTCTATCATTCTTGGTGCGTGAATGGGTAGACCATGAGAATGCGAAGAAAAAAAAAATCTTTTTTTCATTTTTCAAAACAAGGCCCACTCAGAGCTCGTTCTGTGCACATATATAGTGGATAACGTCAATGATATCACCAGTAAAAATGAACACTCTCCGTCCATAATTAACTGAGATAGAGGGTAACAAAGTGTAAAATAGATACAAATTGTAAGAGTTACCGCTCTCATACTTTTTGACATACCCATACCGGGCACTAATTGAATAAAGTCCACACTAATGCCGTCTAAATGCAACCATTTGCAATCCCCAATGAAGCTTAATTTTTGAATAATAGTCATTCAAAAATATATTAAACCGATTTTTTTCAATTTTCAGCAGTCTGCCCTCAAACTCCCAATTAACATATGGACAAGCTTATTCTATCATATACAAGTTTTGAAAAAATTATAGGCAAAAAAAGAAAATAAATATTTCATGCCCAAATAAAGTATATATGAGACGTTATTTTGAGAAACTTTTGAGAAAGAAAATTTTTCCTGTGGAAACACTGAGGCAAAGTGTCCGTAGGCAAAGTGTCCGTAGGCAAATTGTCCGGTAGGCATATTGTCCGGTAGGCAAATTGTCCGGTAGGCAAAATGTCCGGTAGGCAAACTGTCCGTAGGCAAACTGTCCGGTGGGCAAATTGTCCGTAGGCAAACTGTCCGTAGGCAAACTGTCCGGCCAAGGGCTGCAAGGCTATCGTTGTCAAAGCCAGTGATACGGATGTCCTGGTGATTGCCATCAGCAGCATTCCAGTCCTTCAAAACATTGGACTTTAGTAACTGTGGATGGCCTTTGGCCAAGGGAGCAACTTGAGATGGATCCCTGTTCATTAACTGTATCAGGCTATTAGACTTGAAAAAGCCAGAGGACTGCTGTTATTTCACGCTTTTACCGGCTATGACGTTGTATCGGCCTTTCGTGGTAGAGGGAAGAAATCAACTTGGCAGACATGGGCTGTCTGCAGTGAGGCTTTTGAGGCATTTTCTCAACTTAGCCAGTACCAACCAACCATTCATGATGCCATTCTGGATGTCCTGGAGCAGTTTGTTGTCTTGCTGTATGACAGATCGAGCACAGCTACAGTCGTTGATGAGGCTAGGTTAGAGATTCTTTATTATTTTTATCAATTCTTTAACAATTATAATATACAAGAAACAAGAGGTAGACAGTCCCTGCCTTACACCTTGCGTAGCCGTGACCACCGCGGAGCCCATGATGCTCTACGTGACGCAGTACATTGCCAACAGCGCCGCCAGCATCACTCAGCCGTAACCTGCCTGCTTCAAAACCTCAAACATCTTGTGACAAGGAACAAGACAAAGACTACTGTATACTGGACTTGCTACTCCTGCCCCGCGCCAACCCACCCATGACCAGTGGAGGCCAGTTTTGCGATTCGAACATCACCCCCATTTCCCTTCCTGTGGTTTATCAGTATAAATTATATACTGTTATCTTCGTAAATGTTTGTTCTATAATATTATCAAATAAAAAACAGTAAAATACACTAAAGAAATGCCATTATAAGAGAGCGAAGAAATATGTATGAACTTAATATTCACTTAAACTCTTCGCCATTTAATATTTTGCCAGAAAACATTTTTGATGAAACATATCAATAGAAGCGGATTTTCATTAGCTTTCCATTGATATATTTCGTTTTCTGATAAATGAATTTCCACTATGCATAAATTACCGTTAACTAAAAATATTACATCATCAATCGGATCGGCAAGTAAAAAAGTGTTCCATGAATACAGTAGACTATGGTTTATCAGTATAAATGATACACTGTTATCTTCGTAAATTATTGTTCTATAATATCTATAATAATATAAGCGAAAGTGTGTGTGTGTGTGTGTGTATGTGTGTGTCTGTCTGTCCGCGATAGGTGCCGCCCCCAGTGGCGCAATCCCCTAATATGGCACAGTTTTGGAATCGGGTCGACCAGGGGAAGGTTTTAAGCCCACTTATGAGATGATCCGATCACTTTTTTTTTTCTTTTTTAGCAGCCTATTAGCGAGAATTGTGAAAAAAAGTGGGTTGCGAGAATTGAGGAAACCTTGATGTAGGGTGATGGGTAATGGGTGAGTGAATGGGTGGGGTGATGGGTAATGAGTGTGGGGTGATTGGTGAGTGAATGGGTGGGGGGTGATGGGTGATGGGTGAGGGAATAGATGGGGGTGATGGGTAATGGGTGAGTGAATGGGTGTGTGGTGATGGGTAATGGGTGAGTGAATGGGTGGGGGGTGATGGGTAATGGGTAAGTGAATTGGTGGGGGGTGATGGGTAATGGGTGAGTGAATGGGTTGGGGGTGATGTGAATGGGTTGGCGTTAATACATACATTTCTATATCCATGATTTCAGGAAAGCTAGAAGGGGCTATCTGGAGAGTCTGTGTTTGGTGGGCCGAAGGCCCACCAATAGCCCTCCGCAGGAGCTAGCCAAAAAGTCCGCCCAGGGGGCGGCTTTGCGGCTAGTAATAATATAAGCGAAAGCGTGTGTGTGTGTGTGTGTGTGTGTCTGTCTGTCCGCGATAGGTGCCGCCCCCAGTGGCGCAATCCCCTCATATGGCACAGTTTTGGAATCGGGTCGACCATGGGAAGGTTTTAAGCCCACTTATGAGATGATCCGATCACTTTTTTTTTTTTTTTTTAGCAGTCTATTAGCGAGAATTGTGAAAAAAAAGTGGGTTGCGAGAATTGAGGAACCTTGATGTAGGGTGATAGGTAATGGGTGAGTGAATGGGTGGGGTGATGGGTAATGGGTGTGGGGTGATGGGTGAGTGAATGGGTGGGTGGTGATGGGTGAGGGGGTGAGGGAATAGATGGGGGTGATGGGTAATGGGTGAGTGAATGGGTGTGTGGTGATGGATAATGGGTGAGTGAATGGGTGGGGGATGTGGGTAATGGGTGAGTGAATGGGTGGGGGGTGATGGGTAATGGGTGAGTGAATGGGTTGGGGGAGATGTGAATAGGTTGGCGTTAATACATACATTTCTACATCCATGATTTCAGGAAAGCTAGAAGGGGATATCTGGAGAGTCTGTGTTTGGTGGGCCGAAGGCCCAACAAACACAGGTGGTGGGCCGAGCCCACCAATAGCCCTCCGCAGGAGCTAGCCAAAAGTCCGCCCGGAGGGCGGCTTTGCGGCTAGTTATCAAATAAAAAACTGTAAAATACACTAAAGAAATGCCATTATGAGACTGAGAAATAATCATGAACTTAATATTCGCTTAAACTCTTCGCCACTTACTATTTGACGTGAAGACTTTTTACATGCAACATATCAATAGAAGCGGATTTTATTAGCTCTCCATTGATATATTTCGTTTTCTTATAAATGAATTAGAACCATGCATAAATTAGCGTTAACTAAATAAATAACATCATCAATCGTCTGGGTTCAACGCCTGGTAAGTCAACAACGGACCGTATCCTAGCGCTTCGTGTCCTGGTGGAACGCCGACGTGAGTTTCGACAGGGGATGCTTGCAGCCTATGTTGATCTCAAGAAGGCGTTTGACTCAGTGCATCGTGAGTCACTCTGGGATCTTCTGCGACTTCGAGGGATTCCTGCAAGGACTATTGGGTTTGATAACTGGTCTGTATTCTGGGACTGAGATGTTTGTGAAGTGGGGGGCAGGTGTATCCAGCTTCTTTCCTGTGAAACAGGAGTGAGGAAAGGGTGCTTCCTTGCCCCATCACTTTTCAACGCTTGTATGGACTGGTATTGGACCAAGGTTGTAGATCAAGTGATTGTGGAGCATCCGTCGGCAACACCAAGATCACTGATCTTGTTTTTGCCGATAAATGCAGTAATCTTTGCGAGTCGCTGGAGGTCCTGGTGATGGCTCTCGAGGCGCTGCACGAGGAGGCAAAGCCTTTGGGACTTGAGGTCTCCTGGCTCAAGATCAAGGCCCAGGTATTTGGACACTTACTAGATGAAGCAGTACAGTCTGTTCATGCGTGTGGCGGGACTTTGAGATCTTGGAAATTTTTTACTACCTTGGTAGCGCAGTCCATAATGACGGCGGGTCACGTCAAGAAGTCTTACGGGCGGTTTTGGCATACCCCACGGTGTTATGGACTCGCTCGCGGGGAGATTTTGGCGTTGCCCGTACCTGTGCAGGAGGACCAAAGATCGGATCTTCAAGTCGCTTGTGATCCTGTCTTACTCTATGGTTGTGAGACATGGACACCTAAATAGTGACTTGAGAGACGAATCAATGCTTTGGGGTATAAGTGTCTTCGCAGAATCATGGGGTATCGCCTGGGATGATTACGTGTCAATCAGCGATTGCACCGTGAGACTGAATCGAGCCTATTCCCTGCATAGCCCCCCGGTCAGCGCCAATTTCGGTATTTTGGGCATGGGGCACGTACCCTGAACCGATCCTTCCCATCGGGTTGTATCTGTAAGAGACAATCGGCGTGGAGGAGGCAAGGGGGCGCCCAAAAGGGGCCTCGTGGCTGGGGCAGTGATGTTTTCTTGTCGAGAGCTGCTGGTATGGGAAAAGGAGCCGGGCATGGGAACTCGCCGTGGTGACCCCGGGAGTGGCGTCTAGGGTGGGAGGCGGACGCGCCCCCAGGTGTATGCCCCAATGTTTGATTTTTCAATCGGGTAATTTTCCCCCGTTTTAAAAAAGGTTATTTTATTTTAGTTAAACGCAATTTATGTATAGTTTCTAATTCTTTTATCATTAAAGGATATTTAATGAAGGTAATATAATCCGCTTCTATTGAATGTTCAGTAAATGTTTTATCGCAAAATATTAAATGGCGAGAGTTTAAGTAATATTGATTCCCCGCATATTTCTTACTCTCTCAAAATGCATTTTCTTAGTGTATTTTACTGTTTTTTATTTGAATTATTATAAAACAAATATTAGAAGATAAACGGTATAATCATTATATGATAAACATAGGAAGGGAATGTGAGTGATGTTCGAAAATGTCGGAATCGCAAAACTGGCCTCCACTGGAAATAGCCCAACTGAGTGTCAAGTCCAGTATACAGTAGTCTTTGGGAACAAGATCATATGCCTTGGAGAAATATATGAAGGTTACTAAAGTAAAATTTTCTTTCGCCGTGCGATATCTGTCAAGAGTCGCAATAGGCCAGGAAATAAGCACCAAAAAAGTGCCGGGTTGGACAAAACGTTAACAAAGCAATTTCACCTGAAATGGGTTCTTTGAGGTATCTCTAACCACACAAAAAGTCCACTCGAATCCACCCATGGCAAAATTACTCGTTTCACTGAAAATCCTAGATGCTCGCCGCCGCGGAAGGTAAATATTGAAATAGGCATAACTTTGCTGAAAATCAACATAGAAACACAAATAAAGTGTCTAATCCTACTAATTTTGAGGTGCTCTTTTCACTGGAAATATTTTCAAGGTCATAAGGTGGCATTCATGCTCAAACGTCAAAATCAACGTCATTTTTGGTATAATATTGAAGGAAAATGTGAAAATTATATGATTCCTCTGAACATATCTGTGCGACTATTACACCAGTACGATTGAGAAATGTATATACGTGTATGCAACGCTTTTAGTAATACTTTTTTCTTTTATTTCAGATCTGAGATTGTGATGGCATCCCCCAAGACGATGGGCGGTGTTTAATTTGTAAACACTATTTCATTTAAGAACGATGAATATTCCAGCGTTGGACGCAAAGGTCTCACTTCCATTAATAAATTCCCCCATAGACACAATGAACTATATCCAACGAACCCCATCCCAATATATAAATTTGATGAAAATGGAAAGCAATATGTCCACACATCATGTCGCAAAAGTCCACAAAACAGCAGACGATATGAGCAGATCGGTAAACGCCAACTGTCGATGAACTGGTCCTACCTCACACAAACTGCGATGTGATACTAAAACATTCGCATTTCACACTGACTGCTATCTCTGTGGGATGCATGTGATCAGGAGAAGGCCAGAAAGTATCCCACCAATGTTGAATATGAATTCACCCATGTTATGCTCCTCACTGTGTCAGAGACAATCTTGCAAAGATGTAATAGAACGTCGCGAAACTCATCCAGACTCTTGGCTGATGCAGTTGGCACATCGACTTGCATGTATTAATGATTTACCAGCAAGGAGGCCATTTACCACCGCAGATGTTTCCAATATTACATGTCTCCACGAAATCTTAAAACTTGACATGTTACCTACAAACAAGGATAGAGCACCACCTCGGAAACGAGGACGTCCTTCTGGTACCATCGATGAATGAAGAGATCGTCTTCATGCACGTTATTGAATATCTGGAAACAATGATGATGAACTGCCCACTCTAGATGAACTCTTATAAAATAGGAAACCCCATGCAACCAGTGGAGAGGTTTTATTCCAAAAAGTCTTTGCAAAGGCAACTCTAGGGCACTTTAAATGGGAAACAGAGTATCGATAACTTCAACGAAAAAGCAACCACTGATTGTCACACTCAACATCTAATGTGAAGCAGTTTGATTCAGGATGCGCACTCAAAAATGAAGGACAACCCCATGACTGGATTCGTTGATAAAAGTTGTCGGCACCTATATCAGGAATGAAATAAAGAATCCCAAAAAACACAAACGATGTATATCCAGACGCCTCTGATAAAAAATCCCCTCGAACACAATCTCTCCAAACTTTGCCCCCCTGCCCTGTCTCTACTGTTACAGACAATCATCAAGAGCAAAAAGAGCAGACCTTCGATGTCCCATATATTGGCCAAGCCATAATGACTCCACTTGTCCAAGAGCATTTCTCTGTCCTCTGCAAGTTGGTCTGTGTGTAACTTTGGACCAGAATATGGACATCGTGACTTGATAGACTTACTCTTCAGCTTTGGTTTCTGCTCTTCATATTCAGAATCATCCCTCTACAAGAAAAAACGCTGCTCTCAACCCAAGGAGTAGACATTAAAGATCTCACTGCTGATGCTTTGCTGCACCCTTTATTGCCGACAATGTTGATCACAATGCAAAGACATTGGATGGTGAAAATGTCATTCACATGATGGGTCAGATGGGAGCAATCACACCAGCTCGTTCAACTTCCAGACCAATTCCCAGGAACCAGGTGCCATTCGATGACATAAAAAAATGTTGGCAAACATTCAATCGTATTTCAAAAGGACCCAAAGTCAGCATTGAAGAGTATCAAGTATGAAACTATTCGCCCATATACCCAGGACATGCAAGAGCCTCAAGTTAGACTAATGTGGCCCGGTATCGGTGCATCTCTCTCAACCTCGGCTTTGTGGTCTGGATACATGCAATCCCTGCATACGCAAATGGCCAACCCAGGAAGAGTACACAACTCTTCTTACCAATGATTGACATGTCACCAAGTGCCCAACATGTGTTCGGTCAACGCTGGAGTACATGACGACTTAGCTGAAAAGCAGAATTGTACTCCCATCATCACCTTCGATCAGCAATTATACTGGATAGCTCTGATGGTTATCGAGGATCAACCCACATCAAGTCGTTTGCGAAAGATTGTCCTGTTACTTGGCGGATTCCACACAGAGATGAGCATGCTTGGAGCCATTGGAGTTATCAGGCAGGTTCTGGTTTTAAGGAAATGCTGGCACAGGTCTATGCCGAGGGTTCAGTTGACAAGATGTTGAGTGGAAAGGCAGTGGCCCGTGCAGTGCGAGGGTCACTTCTCATTGACAGTGCTATGAAATATATAACCCACATCAGAACCCCTTCACCTGCCTCTTCCGGATTTGAAAGGACGGACTCCTCTACGTCGACACCCATGCTCGAGACAAGACGAAAACCAGCCTTCAACCTCCAAACACCCAGCGCCCCAACGAACCGAGAAAGTCCCATGAATCTGACCACCCTGGAACCTCTCAAACATCAGATAGCTCGGTAAAAAACTGGAAACTTGCCCAATTCTAGCACCTCCAACCAAACCCAAGAACCACAGAGTCAAAGGACTCTATTCAAGGCAGGATCTTCTCAAACGTTTGATTCAACCAATCAGTCTGGTATTTCCCATCAGGCTGGTGACGATGTCCTGCCTGGAATCTCGCCACAGTCACGGGTTGGGGACCATCCTCAAGCTGATATGCTTTCTGATATCTCTCAGCTTGTCAAAGACGTTCAAAACGGAAGCATGACTCTGGATGATGCACTACAGAGCGATGCATTGAGCAACATCCACACTGCTCTTGAAGATTGGCGTGCATCACTGCAAAGCTATGGCAACGCAAGAATTGTGGATAAATACCAAAAATGGTATCCATTCTTAGGTCCTTCATTCGTTTTTGCTCGTATAGGTTGCGGCCCTGCATTTGCAGTCTCTGGGGTGAAAAGCCCTTTTTTTGCTGCTGGGCCGGTCACAACCAAACTATACGAAGTCTTTGGCTTTGTTCATCCCAAAAATGATTGACCTGGAACAAAAACCCCTCCAGATGTAATAGGGCATTTATGAATGGCCTCTTTTTCCCGTCAGAAGAAGTGACGGTGCGTGGGCAGGAATTTTCCCAGGGCCTCTTCATAGAGCAAGTTCTGATGGCCAGCATCAAATCAACTGCGGCTTAACCCAAGGGCGTGGATTCAGTGACAGCACTCGACTTCTCTTCCTGCTCTCAAGAACCTTTTGTGTGCCAATATAAGCCAGTCCATTTCGCGATAGCTGGTTTATCTATGGATTTCACCCGATGGACATCGTGAAATTTGCAGCAGCCAGGATACGTCGTGACATGAGGGGATATACAGAAGATTCTCCAAGTGTTCCTTGAGCGTGGCGTATTTAACAAACCATCAAGAAGATTGTAAGTCTAATTTAACTGGCTTGGTGGCAAATTATTCTGTGAATGCATATGAGGCTCAAAGTGTTGGAAAAAGATCCTTGATTCCATGGTCGGACAATCTGTCGCAGAATACAAGTTTTCCCCAGAAGAATTTAAGTTAAGACCCTGGCATCAGCTACTCATGTGAAAACATCTTCTGGTGCCCAAATTGAGATAGATTCACCAGCGTCTCTATCAGCGTCTTCTTCTTACAGGGTTTCAATGGTGACATACCACTTCCAGATCTCTTTCCGATATGAGATGTGCTTTTTCCCACCATCTCTCTTTTACAACCATGTGTGCATGAGGACGGGGGGATAAATCGGAAATCATTCACCATCTCCTCAAGCTTGTTCCAGAGAGCAGTAGTGCACGTCTGTGACATTGAGTATGCAGTACATCATTGATGGTGGTAGCCTGCTTCATAAATTCTCATTGCCTAAAAATGCCAGCTACTCGGAGATCTGTGAAATGTACGTCCGACACATCAAGCAATCATACTGACGTGCTTTGGTTGTGTTTGATGGGTATCATGGATCTAGCACAAAGGATGAAGCACATCGTTTGCAGGATGGGGAATGATTTTAGGTGCTACAGTGTTGGTTTCACCAGAAGTGCATGTAAAACCCTGACCAAGAAGAGCTTTTCTTGCCAATCCTTCCAACAAGCAAGCATTCATCAACTACTTGCAGAGGAAATGACCAAAGCGGGTATCGCCGTTGAACATGCAAAAAGGGGATGCTTACTACAAGATATGTATCTCAGCATGTCTTCACCCAAAGAGAGCCAAAAGCTGTTGTCGCAGAGGATTCTGATGTGTTTCCAGCTGCTACGCATCATGCCAAAATTGCTGACAAAGACTTTTACATGGTGACATCCAAACAAACAGTGTGTGTCACAACTTTGGCAAAGAAGCTTGACCCATTACTCTCTGACGCCTGCTCTTTCTGCACGCTTTCATGGGTGTGACACTACGTCTAGACCTTATGGGATTGGCAAAGTGTCAGTACTCAAGAAATATGCAGAACTAGAGCGGTGTAGTTCAATATTCATGTCGCCATCTTCATCTAAAGCAGAAAAAGAAAGAGGCTGGGGGAAGATGCCTTGTTGATCATCTATGGCTTTCACAACATCTCTGAGCCTTGACTCGGCAAGAGTGGACAAGCTTCAGCAGAAAGTGGGTACTGCCACGCAGTATGTGTCGCCAGAGAAGCTTCCGCCAACATCTGATGCAGCCTTTTCCATAGTCATCGCGCATACCATCAGGTTCAGGCATGGTATCCTGCAAAGAATGGGGGTGGACGACTTCTCCTTCTGGGGTTATATCCCGTCAAAATGTCTCAGCTGTCCCACACCTGATCGACTACTTAAGATAATGCGATGCAAATGTGGCGGAAATTGCAACACAAGAACATGTACATGCCGCAAAAATGGGCTCCATTGCACTCCAGCTTGTGGTCAATGCAAGGGACCTGTTTGAACGGTCCACCTGTTTGGATATTAGGGTGACGCCGAGGTCCAATGAAATTGAAAAATAGATTTTTCGAATTTGGCAGTGTTTTCTTATGTAAAATTGAATTTTAAGGGGGGTTTGTCCGCTTCAAACTTTTTGGTTTGAGCACTTCTTGCTATCAAATATGGACTTTATATTTTTATGCAAAACATAGCTTAAAGTGCGATTTTGCATAGTAGGAATTGCTCAAATGCAAAAATATAGATAAAATCGTCTTAGAATTCCATTTTACATAGGAAATTGGCATGCCAAAGTTGAGAATTTTTTTTTTTGTTATACGGCATACCCTAACCAGGGTACCAAAATATTGGATTGGGTTACGATGGGAGGAAGGACAAGACCAGGGCGATGGTGCCCGACAGCTATGGGAAAACTGCACCCCAAAGGTTGATCAGGAGGAGCATGTGTCAGTGACAGAAGAGCCATCTGGAAGGTACCTTTGGCACTTTGTACCAAGAGACCCGGTGCCACCTGAGA
>JACEEZ010000271.1:0-115000 GCA_016584305.1 Chionoecetes opilio
GGGAATAAAATAAACAAAAAAAAAGAAAATTCATTAGTTTTTCGAATTTGTGAAACCTTATATGATGATAATTAATGTAATGTAGTCTCTTAAAAAAGGCGGCAAGAACAGTTGTACCGAAAGTTTTGAAGGCGAGTGCTGCTGGGCGGGAGAGAGCAAGTGTATTTTACTGTATTGTGTGTGTTGCTGCCTCTCCTCTTGTTTGTGTCTGCTCGTCGCCTCTCACGCTGCAACAACGTGTAAGTATTAACCCCGCCATGAGTACATAACCAGCGGAGGGAGAGATGGAAGGCGGTGGAAGTCAATACTGCTCCCTTGTCCATTCAAATTATTGTTCCCGTTAGGCCCGTCTGTCTGTACTATTTTTAGTTGTACACGTCCTGCTCCTGAATGACTGGAGGTAATACTTCAGTGGGTATTCCTTTACTGTGGGACCTATATTATCTACACAATTGGGAGTATGGTTTCTGTTTACCTAATTGGATGAGAAACAGGTAAATTTTTGGGTAATGTTTCGGTTTAGGTAATCCAACGATTCCGAGGCTGAAACCTAGTTTGGTAAACATGCAGTTTCAACCAATACTTCCTATTGACCGATACTCTCCTGACCTAACTGGGAAGGCTGCATACCCCCAGACCCCCCTGCTACCGTAGATAACAATAAAGTCGCCAGGTGTTAGAGTAGGGGGTCTCACCAATAAAGGTTGCACCGCTCGGGAATCGAACCTGGGACATTCCGCATGCCGGGCGGCTGTGCTTCCCGTTACACCACGGGAACGTCCTAGTGACAACCCACACACCAGGACAACTTTTTTTCATGTTTACAGACGTGTGGTGGCGTTAATACTTACATTTCTACATTCATGATTTCAGGAAAATTAGAAGGGGCTATCTGGAGAGTCTGTGTCATTTTGTGTCTTCATCTGTGTCATAGTATGGCTATAAATAAACAAATTACAAAAATGTCACCAGAGTGGCGACCAACAATAAGGTCGCCAGTTAGTGTTTATTTACTGAGTGTCCTCCCGCCGTCGTCGTCGCCCGAAAAAAAAACGAGTAGCGAAATTTTAAACCGAAATTCAGATGCAAAGCATAAAACAACGCTGAAATAGGGTAGATTGATTATACAGTCATGATATAAACTACTGTGTATCATCTTCAGTGGCACATACAAATCAGTAGTGATGCTATAATTCGTAATATTTGGCGGCTGGCGACTATACTGGTATCGGTAATTTTTTACGATAGGACCAAACTTCCCTACACAATTGGAACATGGTTTTGTTTACCTTAGTGTATTCTAAGAGACATTTTCTCTTTGAGCTTTCCGTCGCAAATCAATAGTTTCGAAGATATAGAACATTTTAGATGGGAGCCCAGTCTAATACGGTCTTCCGACGCGCAGGTTGGGGGTGGGGGGTGACTGACGTCACGCGATCCAGGTGACCCAGTGTGTACTCGCGGTATGAATTTATGAATGATTTAATCATTATCTTTACTAGTAATGGAACATTACATTACCTTATAACAACACAATTGGTATTAATGGACATGTTATTTACCAAATAAGCAGTACATGAAAACAGCATGGCTGTAATAAACAATACTGTAAAAGGCTAAGTGGCATCGTGTCGGGGCGGGGGAGGAAGGAGGGACTAGGCTGCGCCAGCTGAGTCACGTGTTACATCCTCCCCCGCCCCAACACGATGCCACTTAGCCTTTTACAGTATTGTTTATTACAGCCATGCTGTTTTCATGTACTGCTTATTTGGTAAATAACATGTCCATTAATACCAATTGTGTTGTTATAAGGTAATAGTCTATTACTACCACTGCTATTGCTACTACTAACACTACTATTACTACTATTACCACTACTACTTTACAACTACTACTACTATATGACTACTTCTACTGCTACTATTATTACTACTACTACTGTTACTATTACTACTACTACAACCACTACTACTACTACTATAGTATGGGGAGTAGTATTTATTATTATTGTTGTTTTTATTGTTAGTTAGTTAGTTATATTATCTTAAAAATGGAATATGGTAGGACATGAACGTGGGCGCACGGAGCGGATCCCACCCGCCTCTCAGCTATGCTGCTGATAGAATGAGGCAGATCAAGAGGGCTTGGGGTGGCCTGGATCGCGTGACGTAGGTGAGCCAAAACTCGTCCAGCCGTTCGGAAGAACGTATACTGTGGGTGGGAGAAGGAATAAGTCTCCTTGTTTACAAAATGCCTCACACTTCCTCTTCTTGTGACCTGCATCGCTTTTGTTTCGGAGCAAGTTTTCCGTTTTCCGTGGCTACCTTACCTAACCTAACCTGAACGTAACCTAACCTTACCTAACCTTTAATCTCCTAACTGGGTCCAATAATAAAAAAAAGTTTAATAAAATACCAAACCCCAAGATTAACCTCCTAGCCTGCGCACGGAAAACTTACTCCTAAACAAAAGCGATGCAGGTCACAAGAAAAGGAAGAGGGAGGCATTTTGTAAACAAGGAGACGTATTCCCCCTCCCACCTAAAATGTTCTATATCTCCGAAACTATTGATTTGCGACGGAAAGCTCAGAGAAAATGTTACAAATAATACAAATGTTACTGTTAGTTTAGGTTAGTCAGGTTAGGTATGCAGAAACACAGTTAAAAGCTGATTAGACAATATATTGGGTAATGTAATATCAAGAACTGGAACAGTCGTAGAAAATAGGAACACTCGACGACGTAAAAAGTTGTAACTCTGACCGGTACGAGAGATCCTGTAGACGAGAGTTCCATAAACCGTTTAGGCTACCTCCAACCCTCTATGAAATTCACTAGATAAGTGGATATGTTTCAGTTTTCCATAATACATTGGAAAAGTTGGGCCAATAAGCGTCCATTGGGGCTTCCTTCCACCCAGCCGTCCCTGCCTGCAGGGAAAAAATTATATAGAGGTCTGTAAAAGCGAAGGTTTACTGTAATCCGTCAATTAGAAAGGAGAAGTGTTGTTACAAAGGTGTGTGAAGAGTAGTGTTAACCCCTTGAGACACAGAACATAATTTCCATTGTAATTTGGCAACCATTAGATGTTTATTTGTGAATATAAGCATAATTTTATAGATATGACCTGTTTAGTATCCTCTTGCACTAACTAATTTGGTATATTCAGTTACTTTTCGTAATTTTATGGCTACCTACAGACGATTTTATATAGCAAAGGAAAGAGCTGGGTGTGAAGAATAGTGTTAAGAAGACATTAAAAAAGATGTGTTTCTTTATACCCATAAATGTTTATTCATAATCATATTTCATAATTTTATTGTCTTTGTATGTAATAAACAACGTTCCGTATGAAAAATAATGGCGTCCGGCCCGTGACTACCAATCAACGGACACTTCAATTCCCCATTTATTCCGTTAAGTTGAGGGTTGAGAGTATTATTGTTTCTCATATATCCCTCATGGCAAGGATGGTACCAAGTTTATTTGCATGCCTTTTTTTTTCCTAATATCTTCCAATTTGTTATTAGCTCACCGAGTGTACGGTTTGACGAGTGTGTACCCAGGGCTTGATGGCTATTTGTTAGCTAAGGCATGCTCTTGACTATAGTCCTGGATGTTATTGTTACTGCCTCTTGTTGGTTGAGTATAACAAGTACTATATAATATAGTGCAAAAAGGGAATTATAGTGTGAAATGAAAGAAAGAAATGTGTGAGGCTCCAACAACCTTACATAGAGGAAGAAGAGGATATTGTGGGGAGGGGGTGTTTGTTTGGAGATGGGAATGTGGAAGAAGCAAAAAAAGCAATAAACAGTTTTTGGATGACCAGAGAAAAATATGAGGAAAGAAAGAGAAAGAAATTAAAAGACAGAATAAGAGAAGACAACTAACTAAAGACCCAGACAGCAAGAAGAGACAATTCAGGGAGTGCCGTTAAAAAGGCCAGACTCCGACCCACAAACTGAACTGAACTGAGTGTGACATACTGATCAGTGTTTTGTCACTCACATGCTTCACCCTGGTTTTCATTATAAGTATTGATTTATTTCAAGCCTCGTCTGTTTACTCTGATGCAATACGGTGCTCACCTGACATCTGGTGGCCTTTCTGGAACTTCAACCAAATAAATGTACAGCGGGCTTCAGAAGATGATTTTTCTTACATGTCTTCACGTGGTGTTTTGAAGTCGCAATATTTTTCTCATAGCAGCTACGGTTTATATACAATTCATATATTAGTGGTACCTATTTAAAAAAAACTGACCATTAACGAAAAACTATATTGATTCTCCCACAGACCCCAAGATGGCTAGTCGGGCTGACTGCTATGAGTTCAATGCTCCAAAACACTTCTTTGACTTCACTAAGGGAGACATTGAAGTGGATGAGTCATACTTTGGTGAGTATACTTTTAAAATGATGGTTACCTTCAGATTTAAATAACTAGAACCAATGTCTATTTTTTTCAACGAGGTGAAAATTCCACTGTTTTAAGATCTCATGCTTAAAATTATGCCTATGTTTACCTGGTTAATATATGTAACAATATGGTTGTAATAATATGGTTAACTATGAAAAAATACAGCTGAAATTTAGAGGAACCACACTATTCCCTTCTGGCATCAAATATCAGCCAGTAAGCAGCAAGGGATTTTCACCTCGTTAAAAAAAACTGATTACAGTAAAACCTCTCATATTCAGACTAATTGGGCCAAGGAGTGGTCGGAGTAATGCAAGGATCCGAATAATGAGGGGATATGTAAAAAAAAAAAAAAAAAAAAAATATCTAGGTGTATATCTATATATAGCTAGGAAATGTCGACCCCCTAAAAAAAATTAAGAAAAAAAAAAAATCTAGGTGTAGATTGTAGATTGGAGGTG
Source organism: Chionoecetes opilio (assembly GCA_016584305.1). NCBI lineage: Eukaryota > Metazoa > Arthropoda > Malacostraca > Decapoda > Majidae > Chionoecetes > Chionoecetes opilio. The sequence continues at coordinate 4,884 of JACEEZ010000271.1, forward strand.
TGTTTTCCATAGCTAGGAAATTTCGCCCCCTAAAAATAAAATTAAAATAAAAAATAAAAGGAGGAGGAGGTCCGGATAATGTCTAAGTCCGAATACGAGAGGGTTTACTGTATAGTTGTATTCATCCAGCTTTTGTATACAGGGGCTAAGGTATACCTGTGTTCCTAGCTCCACTCCATTTTCCTTTTGACAATCACAAGTTGGAGATTTTTTCATATTAGTCAGCACTACACCATGGTTAGATGTAGGGTCTGGAGGAACATGAATGACTTTTCCTGTCATTGAGTGGTTAAGATTACCTACCAGCTACCCGAGACACTCATTTTGATTTCACTTTCATTACCATAAAAACACACACCTGCTTCCCTTCACTGTACACATCAAAGGCACATCTCTAACAATTAGTTTCTATCACTTACATCCGTGACTTCAAACCTCTACTCCTCATCCAGATCTCATTTAAGAACATTAGAAAATAAAGAAGCTACAAGAGGCCGTGAGACCTACACGAGGTAGTTCCTGTTACTTAACACTACCTACCGCCACCTTTCATCCCCATCCATGAAATTATCTAGCCTCCTTTGATAGCTCCCTATTGACTCCGCACTGACCACCTAACGACTGAGTCCATTCCAATAATTTACCACCCTATTTGTGAACCAGTTTTTTGTTTTTTACAAGTTTGAATCCGTTACTTCTTGTTCTACCCTGATTACTAGAACAAGAAGTAACCATCTGTGACTTCAAACCTCTGTCCCTCATCCAGATCTCATTTGCATATGCCAGTAGTGTAGCTAATTAGACATAGGTACTGAGTATTAACTAGGAACGTCCAACTACATTTACATCTTTACAGACGGTAATCTCAGTCACATAGGATATATATAGTGGATTGGCGAAGACTGACTACTGGGTTATTTCTTTTAGATACGTGTTCAGAGACACCACAGAAAACACCAGCTGCTCATGCCACAGTAAGCCAGTCCTCCTCCACACTGCCAGCTCCTGAAGCAGTAAGCCCGCCTCCCTCCACACTGCCAGTCCCTGAAGCAGTAAGCCAGTCCTCCTCCACACTGCCAGTCCCTGAAGCAGTAAGCCAGTCCTCCTCCACCCTGCCAGTCCCTGAAGCAGTAAGCCAGTCCTCCTCCACACTGCCAGTCCCTGAAGCAGTAAGCCAGTCCTCCTCCACCCTGCCAGTCCCTGAAGCAGTAAGCCAGTCCTCCTCCACACTGCCAGTCCCTGAAGCAGTAAGCCAGTCCTCCTCCACACTGCTAGCACCTAAAGGAGAAGCAGTTAGCCCGCCTCCCTCCTCACAACTAGAAGATCCTGCGATAGTAAACCACTCCTCCACACTGCTAGCTCCTAAGGCAGAAGCAGTAAGCCAGTCCTCCACACTGCTAGCTCCTAAGACAGAAGCAGTAAACCACTCCTCCACACTGCTAGCTCCGAAGACAGAAGCAGTAAACCACTCCTCCACACTGCTAGCTCCGAAGACAGAAGCAGTAAACCACTCCTCCACACTGCCAGTTCCCCAAACAGAAGCAGTAAGCCAGCCATCCTCCACACAACCACCAGCTTTCCCTGAGACCTCCAGTGTGCACTCCCCCACGTCCCTCAGTGCCCCAAGAAGCGTTCCCAGGAAAGTGAGTCAAGCCATGGCGGGCCTGGACACTGTGGGGGTGAGACAGTCGCCTCGCCTGGCAGCCATTGCTAAGGTAGGTCTTACTCTGCATGTCATAAAGGTGTTGTGGCATTAGATCAAGGGACTGTTCTCTACAGGTCATAAAGCAATAGATCAAGGGACTGTACAGTAGGGTGCCAATAAAAATCAAAAGTTTGAATTTTTCTTCCTACTTTGGTGTAATTGTGCATCTATGAAGAAACCATCGTATGCAAAGTTTGACCTCAATCGGTTTGTATTTTAAGGGTGGCGGATTACAACTGTTATTACCCTTAGCACTGGCCTATTAAGGAGGGGATGTCATCTCTTGAAGCGGACAAGCCGGACATCCCTTCCCCAGCAGGGCTGCTGGTCCCCCTCTTGGTGAGTATTAGCCCCTCGGTGGGGGGTATCATGGGGACCACCCCACTCATTGTGGCCGACTTGGCCGGGGAAGGGAAGCCTTCGAGGTCCCGGGCTGTTGATGGCGATGGGCCCACAACTTGAGGAGGAACTGGCGCTGTTCCTGTCTTTGGTCAGCCGGAGGTTGAAGGACTGGATGAGCGCCACTCCCGCTCGGCTGTGTCGTTGACGACGCGAAGTCCCTCGATTCGGCGGCAGGCCTCGACGTACGATTCCTTTCCTGCCACTTCCGAGGGTTGGCGGACAGGAAGTCTGTCTTGATATCAAGAGCTTCGAAGAGGCGGAGGAATTTTTCGTGGCGAAGGAGGGCATGTGTTGCCGCAGGAACTTGTGATGATGGGAGGTTTATTCGCTTGGCGGGTTCCTCGGCTCCTTCATCGTAGAGAATGGCCTGTACAATTGCTTGTTTGTCGGAGACAGGGAGACGTGAGTCGAACAGTGACAGGCCAATGAGATCTTCGCTCAAGTACCAGAAATGGCGGCTCAGAGTGGTGAAGCAGGCCTTCCGAATACTTTCGTCGTGGTACTGAAGGATGTCCTTAGCGAATCCAAGATCGTTGGCGGGAGCGTAGGATGGAACCGTCGATTCAAACCATCGCAGGACGTAGATCTCGGTTGCGAACGATGAGAACCGCTGGAGGGCTGACATTTCTCGAGGTGTGACGACTCCAGTCAGCTGCTCCCAAAACAAGATCATCTTCAGAGCGTAAATGATACGCGCCATCCAACGCGCTCGATGAAGCACTCCGGGGCTACGGATCGAGGTCTTCGGAAGAGCGCCGCCGAGGAAAAGGATGCTCAGCTCAGCGAGTTCCTTATAGTCGTCACGGGGCTGCTTTGTCTGAAGCAGACGTTTCAAACCTTGAATGAGATCGTCCCTCTTGGAGACCAGAGTCTCCGGCAGATCTTCGTTGGTGGGAGGGTTTATTGCCGACTGGTTGATGTAAGACCAGTAGTCCTTGAAGCGAGAGAAGATGGTGATCTCAGGACCAGAAGTGACCCCAAAACACGTAGAAAAGGCCTTCTCAAGGACAAGTTCGTGGACGTGATGACGGCAAGCAAGTGAAACGAGGGGTCGGCCGATCTTCTGTTGCAAGATGGTGCATGCACCATTGATGGCTCCAGTGTTGGCACTGGTTGTTCGAAGCACATCGGCACGACTCGTTCCTGGACCCCCCAGTCTTCTAGAGCCTCGAACACAGCTGTAGCGGCGGCATCACCAGTTCCGGAGTGCAGTTTCGGGACTCCTAGGAGCTTCTCCACTCACTTCTCCTGTGACGAGGATGGCGAGTCTTTCGGCGCGAGTGCCATCGTCCTGAGGAAGGATCTTCCCGTCCCAATGAACAGTAAGAGGACTGAAAGTCTCTTTGATGTCCTTCGCCAAAGTAGACCTGTACTTCGCTCTTGCCTGTCGAATGGACTCGGGATTCAGCACAAGCTCTTGTGGATCGTGGCCCAAGCTACTTGCCGTAGCCGCCACAATTCGAAGGCTTGGCGGCTACTGACCCCAGTTCTGTCAAGGGCTCCGACGAGATCAGGGGATTAGGACGGACTTCGTGCCCCGTTTTCCTCAATCGCTTTGGTGGAGAAGCGACCCCGGCGTCGGAAGAAGAAGTTGATGTGTTGGCAGCGTTGGCTGGACTTGATGGCTCAGACGATGACGACTCCAGCTCCACCATCTCTTCTCCTTTTGGCGTCTGTTGACGGCTACATGAGAGAGCTTTCACGTCAGCAAACCGATTCTTTCAGCTTCTTGTCCAGACCAGCCATCGAACCCCGCCTCCCCTTCTCCCGCTGGGCAAGAAGGAATTCCTTGTCTTCAGGAATGGTCATCAGAGTGAGGGCGTCGGAGTGGGCGATGTCCAAAAGGTCTGGGAGACTTTCTTGGAAGGTCTTCTGTTTTTCGGCAGGCGTGACTCCAGAGTTATTTTTGCTTTTGCTCAGGATCTTCCACTCGTCGAAAAGTCCAGTAATCTTCCTCCTCACGCTAGTTTCTGCGATGGTGGGGATCCTAGCTCGTGTCCAGAAGTCGAGGACCTCCTTTGCAGCCCTCAGCTGCACTCTGCTGCACCGCTTCTTCTCTTACTGTGTGCGTAGAAAAAATCGTCGTAAAACGTCTCACGGCTGGGAAGTTTTGCTCCTGTGATAGTAGGAACACTATGGCCAAGAAGCCAAACTTCAGTTTGCTTTCTCGTGGTCATGACCTGAGGGCGAAAAGAGGAAATGTTCAAGATCGATCCGCCACCTCTAAATATCAACTGATTAGCCTGAAACTTTGCACACGACAGATTCTAAGTACAAGGCAGAATACCACAAAAGTACGTGAAAAAATATTGACTTTGAAAAATTACCCCTATGCGCTATTGGCACCCTACTGTACAGCTCTATGTTATGTCCATGAATAATGTTATGGAAGGATGAGGTACAAATGATGATTATTAGTGATGGCAAGGTAACGATGATACAAAAGCAGCATATGATTTTGTTTTACATGTGCTGCAATATTATTTCCATTAGTAACTATTTTTTTCCATAAAATTTAAGTTAATTGTAATAGTGATGATTTGTATATGTAGGATGGATAAAGTTTTTTTGTTGTTTGTGAGCAGTACAGGCTAGTCTTGGCATTAGGTGCCACCCCATGGGTTTGGTAAAAAGCCTTTTGTATTTAACGAGAAAAAAAAGTAATGGATATTTTTCAAAGAATTGTGATGTAGGCATTGGGGTATTTTTGTTAGTGTAGAACTACCACTACTACTACTACCAGTAATTTTGGGTGGTAGGCTACTACTACTATAATTAAGACTCCATCTGTGTGAAGCCTGCACATGAGGCTAACAGAGGTTTGCCACGGCTTGAAGTAAAGTAGGCAGCGGGAACAAGTGGCATGGAGAATGTAGGGTTCAAGCAGCCGGGGTAAAGGCATAACACTGGATGGCCTGCTTGTAATGAACATAAGTCTCCTATTTAACAGTCTGTCTTCCAAATGACTTCATTTTCAGATTATTTAACATAAATTTATTCCTAGTTCAATTACCAAGTTAATTTTTTTTCTTTCAATATTCGCAATAGCTGTTTTATCTGCCATTAATTTCCTGTAGTACTTGCTCCTGTGGGTGTAGCTGTAGCTGCCTTATGTCATTGTTGTGCCCGGTGTTGATGTGAGTCCTTGGTGATCGTTGCAGGCGCTGAGACGAAACAGAGCGGCAAGGAAGTCCATTGGGAAGTCCGGCACGAGAGCCCTGGAGACCCCCGGGGCCCGGGCCAGGAAGCGGTGAGTGTGTCCTGCAGGGCCTGTACACAGTGTACACGGCTGCAAATTGATATATTGAGAATTAGATTGCTGAATTATGAATACTTACTTATCAGTGCTAGGGGGTAAACCATTTTTTTTCTTTTATCAATAGACACATTGCAAATTCAAAAACATTGTAATTGCAATATGCAAAATGTATGGGGATAAATCCAAAACCTGGTTTTTGGCAAACAAAAAAGAAAAAGTGTGCGTGTGCATGCTTTTTATTTTATTTTATTTTATTCTTCACTTTTTTTGATGCACAAGGCCTTCTCCCAAGTGTGTAGGGCTGCACAAAACACAAAGTTGTTTGCTCACAAAATACCCAATACTAATATCAGACTACTCATCCTAGATATACAAAATGATTTGATGAAGATTCTAAACAAAATTATGAATTTTATTGAGAAAGGAGATTTTGTCAAAAAAGATTGAAGTTTATCAAGGAAGTGAATTATCTATATAGAACAATTACACATTATAGTCCATTTTTTTAACAAGGTGAAAATACCATTCTATTGTAAGGTCTCATGATTAAAATTATGCCTATGTTTACCTGATAATATGGTTAACTATGATAAAATACAGCTGAAATTTAGAAGAACTGTACTATTCCCATCTGGCATTAAATATCAGTTGGTAAGCAGCAAGGGTCAGGATTTTTCACCTCGTTAAAAAAAACAGTATAATAATAATAATGATTTTATTATTGCCCGGAGGCATACAGCCAAAAAAAGCAACAACAACAAGACAAAGAGTTAACTTCAGTACTAGAGCAAAAAAAAAAAACATAATATAGGCACATTAGAGACTACTACATATGTATACCAAGTGCATATAGTACATTCCCAGGTCGGCACCCAGAATTCGGAAGAGCCAGTTTTTCTTCAAACTTGGAGGGCGCAGTGCTGATTGGGCGCCGCAGTGTACATTATATGCAATTACACGTAAAATGTTCCTCCTCCATAAAAACCATAGGGGAAAGTTAAATTCCCACAGTCCAAGTAATCAATACAGTTGAAATAATAATAATAATAATAAGTCCTTACAAGATTCATCCCCAATATTTTCTAAGAGACCTAGGACCTTGGGTCACATACCTATAGTCCTATTCACTTAACTGGATTCCTGGGAGCGGCTCGATTGCCTAAGGCGATATGTAACACGTCGCTGATTGGCTGATAGCTGGGGCAGGGTGGCCATGGTGGTGGTACTTGCCTCGCCGCAACCCAAAAAAACCCTTGCGTTGCCTCGCAAAATATTCTATTTCTTGGCTTTCTTCATCTCTTACACAAATAGGCCTATTTTTTGCAATCAGTAAAGCGGCAGTGATTTTCAACAACAACACGCCATTCAGTAACTCATGGTAAAAAATAACATGACTGATATCACAAGAGTATCGGATTTTAAGTTTTTCGTGCATTGAAATGTGTACTCCTACCGATATAACAAGCTACCAGATATATTATGGAAAGCGAGTTTACCATGCGGTCAAATACATTGCTGCATATCAGAAGCATAAAAAAAATAAGTAAGCGACACTAATATTAGATAATTAAAGAAAGTAAAAGGTTAAACATTATATCTTGCTATATTTTGCTTCAACTCGCTCTAACTCCATAGTTTTGGTCACATTCTTTCAGAACTGTTTTCAAAATTCTTATATTTCCGCTTCCTGTGGTAGTAGCACGTACCAATAAGAAAAGAGTTGGTGGTCAAAATGGCTAAAAGTAAACTAGCTACTGCAAACTGGCACAGTGACTGTGAGCATTGCTCCCTATATAGGAGAGTACTGTTTCGGAGAGCTATCAGAGCTCCATCCCGTCACGGCACCAGTTTAAAACAGTTAACTTTCTTACCATTTGACCACTACTCTTTTCTTATTGGACGTGGTACATACCACAGAAGCAAAATATAAGGATTTTGAAACGTTCTTGAAAATTGAATGTGACCAAAGATAATGGCAGTTAGAGCGAGTTGAAGCAAAATAAGCAGAAATATGTTATACACCTTTTACTTTCCTTAAGTTATCTTAATATAGTGAGTCTACTGTAATTTTTATGCTCATGATATGCGCAATGTAGTATGAACAGAGGTAGGCTCAGCGTTCATACTATTATCTGGTGCTTGGTTATATCCGTAGGAGTACAACATTTCATGCCTGAAACTAAAGTCGCCTAGCTCTTGTGATAGCGTCAGACTTTTTTTACCCTATTGAGTTATGAATGCGTTTGTTGTTGACAATCACTGCCTAATTTACTGATCAACAAATAGCCTTTTGTGTGTAAGATGAGTAAGCCAAAATATGAATATTTTTCTGAGCAACGCAAGGGTTTTGGGTTGCGGCGAGGCAAGTACCACAACCAATGCCACCCAGCCGAGTCTACAGCCAATCATCGAGTCCCTAAACTCGCTAGCAGCGAGCGCTCAGCCCAGGATCCAGCTTAGTGATAACTATGTGTGCTGCGGCTATCTATGCCAGTATTTTATCCCTTATTTTTTTCTTTATGATAATTTGGACATTTCTAAAAGTAGGTGGCAGGAGCCGCTCAGGTCTCTTGAAAGAGCCGCATGCGGCTCCGGAGCCGCAGGTTGCCGACCGCTGACATAGGGCATACCTACATGGACACCTGTGCTGTATGTCATGTCATGTATAGTCCTGTAGCTGCCATGAAGTAACCCTTGGTCCTCAGCGCTGTGTCCCGGGTGACGGGCGTGATGGGTCCTCAGTGCACAGGATGAAGCCGACCTGCAGGCCATCGCAACGGTCACCTACATGGCGGCCAACGACACGGCTGCCAGCAAGCCCTTCCAACCCACCAAGCCTGAAGAATTCCACTTTGCCACGGACAGCAGGCTGCGGGGCCCCTGGGCTGCCGAGGAGGTGGCCCCCGTGCCTGTGCCTGTCCAGCCCCACTCTGGCCCCACCAGACCCAAGGAGTTCCACTTTGCCACAGAGGCCCGAGCCAAGGTCAAGGAGCCAGCCCAAGGGGAAGAACAGGAATACGTGGACTTCACAAGGTCACTCAGATCCAGCTCGACCTCGGTGGGTGGAGGGCTTTGTGTTGCCTGGAATTAATGATTCTCTCTCTCTCTCTTCTCTCTCTCTCTCTCTCTCTCTCTCTCTTAAAAAACTGGGAAAAGTATGTTGTTAAATGACAGAGAGAGAGACTTTTCCCCTAACGTGACTAATTATCAACTATTATAACGTAACTACTCTCTCTCTCTTTCTCACTCACTCCCCTCTCTCTATCTATCTCTCACTCAAAAAACTGTGAAAAGTATATTGTTAAATGACAGAGAGAGAGAGAGAGAGACACCTTTCCCCAATTATGAATGTGAATGAACAGTTCATTCATTCAGGTTGTCTAAACTTTTCATGACATAGTAAGATTTTCCATGGCATGCATTGGTATATAGTAAGAGTGTCCCGCCCCTCCCAGCACAAGGATGCAGCAGTCACAAGGACGGTGCCTCAGCCCTTCAACCTGACCGAGTCCCGCCGCAGGAACACCGAGGAGCCCAGCAAGTTTGTGTCTGTGGCGGAGCAGAATCTCATGTTCCACACCAAGACGCCTCAAAGATTCCGGACCAAGAGGGCGGGAGGTGAGTACAAGTGTCTTCTTACTGAATATTTGGGAACTCTGCATGTTTTTATGAGGAGAAAGTCCGAGAAACTGGGAATATTTATATGGGCACAAGTAAATTGATAGTATTTGGGAACATAGTTAAGTAATTGAGTTTGGATAGATTGATATAGATGGTTGGAAGCGTATCATCGGCCGTCTAACTTCATCAAATATTATGGGAAAAACTCATGTTAAACAGAAAGAAGAAGAAGAAAGTTAAGTAATTGAGTTTGCAGTTCAGTATAGAAGGAGACTTGAGAGCCAGAAGTAATGCAAGATAATTGTGAATGAACAGAGGCAGTAAATTAATTCAAATGTCATGGCTGTATTCTGTACCTGTATGGGAGAAATGAAGGGGAGATGAGAGAGAGAGAGCCGTACTAGGAAGCAAGTGGAGTCCTTGAGTGGCAATGAGGAGAGAAAGGACAGTGAATAAAGAAGTAAAGAAGACATTCAGGGATGGAGCATAATAGCGTTAGACCTGGACCTGGAATAAAGGACAAAAGGGTAAATTTCCAGATGAACACCGAACTTCCTTTGGTGGACGAAACCTTTTTTTCTGGTGAGGTTTAATGTGTTTTGAATTAATCTGCTAACCGTTTCTGTCGCAAATCATTTATTTTATTTTTCTCAAAAATGACAAAGAAAATAAACAATTTGAACCCAACCTAACCTTTACCTTAACTATATAAATAAAAAATAAAAAAATCAAAAAATATCTAACTTTTAAAAAAAAAAAAAAAAAAAAAAAATGCTACAGAAACGGTTAGCAGATTAATTCAAGACGCATCAAAACTCACCAGAAAAAAATAGTTTCGTCCACCATAGTGAATTCAGTGTTCATCTGGAATAATACCGACAAAAGGTTCAAGATTCAAGCGGTGGAAATGAGTTGTTTGGGGGGTGGCTGGTGCAAACAGGAAGAATGGTGAAGTAATGGGAATGTATATGGAAGATTGGGTGTGACTTGCAGGGTAGAGGGAAGTGTGATGTAGAAATGGTGAAGCACAGCATTTTGTGATGTTTTGGACACCTGGGAAGAGTGGACGAGGGCTAGATGACAAGAAGTAGCTTAGGATATAGTCGAGTAGAATAGATGCTTCAAGTATGAGAGATTGACCCCTGTTGAATGGAAGATAGCTTGTTGGAATATGTAAATGAGGGCAAGAAAATGTGCATTGAAGGAGCTGAGCACAGTGCTGAGAGTAAGGCGATGGAGGTGGTTTGGGCACGTGAAGAGGAGAGAAGGTGGTGAGGCTTTAGGGAGAGCTGTTAGAGTGAAAGTTCCAGGTCGCCGTCCACTGGGCAGGCCAAGGAAGACATGGAGGCAGTGTGTTGAAGAGGATCTGGCAGCAATGGGCATTGAAGAAGTTGAGGCAAGGGATAGAGATAGTTGGAAGCGTATCATCGGCCGTCTAACCTCATCAGACGTTATGGGGAAAATTGACATTAAACAGAAAGAAGAAGAAGGAGAGTATGTGAGAGGGGATGTAAGAATGATGATTGAACATGTGAGAATGAGGTGCAGGGACTGGGGCAAAAGGAAATTCTTCTGTCGTGGCCGCCCCACCCCCTTGAAGGAGTTCCAAGGCATAGGCGTCAATAGTGTAGACTTGAATCACTTTGAATTCTTTGATCTTATTCTGTGCAAGTATGTTAGTATGGAGGGACAGATGAGAAATTTTTACAGGAGGAAGAAGTTGTCCGGTTGTCACGAGACGATGAAAGAATGGACGGTGAGACAAGCTCATTGAGATAATACTGTATAACAATAATTGAATTTCATTGCTTGTTATTGCTGTGCTATTAACCTTCACTCCCAGGTCTTTCTTTTGCTACATAAAATCGTTTGTTGTCAGCCATAAAATTACGAAAAGTAACTGAATATACCAAATTAGCTAGTGGACAAGGATACTAAACAGGTCATATCTATAAAATATTGCTTATAATTATTAAAATTGTCTAATGGTAGCCAAATTACAATGGAAAATACGTTCTGGGTCTCAAGGGGTTAATTACCTTCACCGTTCTTTGCAGATGACATACAGGAGGATGCCAAGAGAACCAAACCTAATTCCCTGGGCATCACCATTCCCCAGACACCCCAGCTCTTCACCACCAAACGTTCCCGTCCCGTCACCTATCTCACAATGGAGCAGATAGAGGAGCAGGAATTTGAGGAGGCACAGAAGTGAGTGAGGCGAGCTGTATCAGATTCAAGCTGGAAAAGGGTGGATTTAAAAAAGAAATGGGGAGAAACTGGTTCACAAATAGGACGGTAAATGATTGAATGGACTCAGTCGTCAGGTAGTTAGTGCGGAGTCAATAGGGAGTTTTAAAAGGAGGCTAGACAATTTCATGGATGGGGATGAAAGGTGGATGTAGGTAGTGTTAAGTAACAGGAACTACCACGTTTAGGTCTCAGCCTCTTGTAGCTTCCTTATTTTCTTATGTTCTTATGTATCCATCTTACATCGGATGATAACTCAGATGGAAGGGGGTGAGGCTCTGTATTATAATGGTATATATTTACAAAGCGTGTGATGTTCCTCTTGATGTTAAAGTAGTTTCAGCTCCAATGAGGGAATAATAATTTATATGCTGTTGGAGGTATCTGACAAAAGAGTAGGCTTGAGTAGGTCCTTCCAATAATTCAGCATTGTCATAGTTGTCATGGCGCCTCCGTTGTGTGGTGGTTAGCATTGTCATAATGTCATGGATCATTTTTGCTTTGATTTGCAGTGATAGCCTTCTTTATTTTTGTGACATTTCTGGTGTCATGTTTGTAAACGGTTGTAGGACCAGAGAGAACTGAGGGAGGAGGTGGGCGTTAAGTCCGTCTCTCTCTCTCTCTCTCTCTCTCTCTCTCTCTCTCTCTCTCTCTCTCTCTCTCTCTCTTGTACAACAGAGTACACTTCAATAGTATGAATGATATGTATTCTTCCAGGCAAACTTTCAAGGCCAGACCAGTGAGCAAGAAGGTCTTAGCGCACCCCCCGCAGCCCTTACTGTGAAGAAACTGCCAACGGTGCCGGAGCCATTCAATATCACAGACACAAAGAAGGTGAGGGTTTTTTACATCTGTCTCCTATTTCTCTTACATTTTATTCCATACTTCCTCTACTTGTGGTAAAGGTTAGGTTCCATTTGCTTTTCAATCCATTTTTTTCACAAATCACAAAAAAGAAGAAAAAAAAGTGATTTGCGACAGAATAATATAACAGACTCAAAGAAGGTGAGGTTTTCTAACATCTGTCTCCGGTAAATTTCCAGTTTGACACTGAATTCACTATGGAAGACAACATTTTTTTTTTTTCTGGCGAGTTTTGATGCGTTTTGAATTAATCTGCCAACCATTTCTGTCGCAAATCACTTTTTTTTTTTTCCTTTTTGGGGGATTTGCGGAAAAAAAACTGATTGAAAAACAAATGGAAGCGAACCTTTACCTAAATTTTACCTAACCTATTTGTGACAGAAACGGATATCAGATTCATTCAAAACACATCAAAACTCACCAGAAAAAAAACATCCTTCATTTGATCTAACCATCCTGCTGCAACAATCTGTTCTTTCCCCATCCTCACCATTTCACTCTTTCTCTATAACCCCTCCCTTTTTTATGTTTTGCCATAGTGCCTCATGACCTCTGATGTCTGGCATATTTCCCCCTTTCAGTCAGTCACCAAGGCAGAAGAGGAGTATGGGCCGGCAGATGAGTCGAGCGCTTCCATCGCGTCCTCGAGTCATGGGGGGAAGAAGGTCGCCACCAAACAAAGGCCATTCAGTTTTGACTCCCGTGACAAAGCAAAGCTGCATCAGAAAGAGGAAAAGATCAAAAAGGTAAGATACTCATAGGGTGAAAGTGACCCAAACACAATGGCAAAATGGAGGAATAACAAACACAATGGCAAAATGGAGGAATAACAAACACAATGGCAAAATGGAGGAATAACAAACACAATGGCAAAATGGAGGAATAACAAACACAATGGCAAAATGGAGGAATAACAACACAATGGCAAAATGGAGGAATAACAAACACAATGGCAAAATGGAGGAATAAACAAACACAATGGCAAAATGGAGGAATAACAAACACAATGGCAAAATGGAGGAATAACAAACACAATGGCAAAATGGAGGAATAACAAACACAATGACAAAATGGAGGAATAACAAACACAATGGCAAATTGGAGGAATAACAAACACAATGGCAAAATGGAGGAATAACAAACACAATGGCAAAATGGAGGAATAACAAACACAATGGCAAAATGGAGGAATAACAAACACAATGGCAAAATGGAGGAATAACAAACAATGGCAAAATGGAGGAATAACAAACACAATGGCAAATTGGAGGAATAACAAACACAATGGCAAAATGGAGGAATAACAAACACAATGGCAAAATGGAGGAATAACAAACACAATGGCAAAATGGAGGAATAACAAACACAATGGCAAAATGGAGGAATAACAAACACAATGGCAAAATGGAGGAATAACAAACACAATGGCAAAATGGAGGAATAACAAACACAATGGCAAAATGGAGAATAACAAACACAATGGCAAAATGGAGGAATAACAAACACAATGGCAAAATGGAGGAATAACAAACACAATGGCAAAATGGAGGAATAACAAACACAATGCAAAATGGAGGAATAACAAACACAATGGCAAAATGGAGGAATAACAAACACAATGGCAAAATGGAGGAATAACAAACACAATGGCAAAATGGAGGAATAACAAACACAATGGCAAAATGGAGGAATAACAAACACAATGGCAAAATGGAGGAATAACAAACACAATGGCAAAATGGAGGAATAACAAACACAATGGCAAAATGGAGGAATAACAAACACAATGGCAAAATGGAGGAATAACAAACACAATGGCAAAATGGAGGAATAACAAACACAATGGCAAAATGGAGGAATAACAAACACAATGGCAAATGGAGGAATAACAAACACAATGCAAAATGGAGGAATAACAAACACAATGGCAAAATGGAGGAATAACAAACACAATGGCAAAATGGAGGAATAACAAACACAATGGCAAATGGAGGAATAACAACACAATGGCAAAATGGAGGAATAACAAACACAATGGCAAAATGGAGGAATAACAAACACAATGGCAAAATGGAGGAATAACAAACACAATGACAAAATGGAGGAATAACAAACACAATGGCAAAATGGAGGAATAACAAACACAATGGCAAAATGGAGGAATAACAAACACAATGACAAAATGGAGGAATAACAAACACAATGACAAAATGGAGGAATAACAAACACAATGGCAAAATGGAGGAATAACAAACACAATGGCAAAATGGAGGAATAACAAACAGAATGGCAAAATGGAGGAATAACAAACAGAATGGCAAAATGGAGGAATAACAAACACAATGACAAAATAGAGGAATAACACAACAAAATACGTATATAGAACATAACAGCAAAAAGATAGGAAAGGGGTAATATGGAGTAATAGGCATTTTTAAGTGACAAAGAAAGGTTAGTATGGAAATTGAAAAATGACCCTAATTGAAACTCCCCCCAAAAGGATGTTTCTATGATATAAGTTTGTCTGTATTTTATATTGCCCACATGTATATATTATCTTATTTGCTTTAGTACTGAAGCTCATACTCTAATGTCTGTATATTATGTTGTTATTTACCTGTATACCTTCGGGTGAGGATAAAAAAATTATTATTATTATTATTATTTTCAGTTCATAAAAGAAGAGTAAGTTTGTCTGTTTTTTCAGTTCATACAGTTGGTTTGTCTTTGTTTTTTCAGTTCATACAGTTGGTTTGTCTGTTTTTTCAGTTCATACAGTTGGTTTGTCTTTGTTTTTTCAGTTCACACAGGAGGCTTGTCTTTGTGTTTTCAGGTCATACAAGAGGAGAAGAGCCTTGCTGAGTTCCATGCCCAGCCAATGCCGTCCTTTGTGAACGGAGTGCTTGGACTGCCGCCCAAGAAGCCCCCGACGCCCACCAAGCTGCAGCCCTTCAACCTGCAGGCAGACCAGCGCGGCGCAGTGAAGCAGGAGAGATTCAAGGCACAGGTGAGCTTGTTTGACTTGTGCTGTTTACCTTTAGAAATAGGGCAAAACTGGTTAGAAATATGGAAGACTGGTTAGAAATAGGGGGAAATGGTTAGAAATAGGGGGAAATTATTAGAAATTGGGGAAAATGTGGTTAGAAATCAGGAAAACTGGTTAGAAATAGGGAAAACTGGTTAGAAATAGGGAAAAACTGGTTAGAAATAGGGAAAAACTGGTTAGAAATAGGGAAAAACTGGTTAGAAATAGGGAAAAACTGGTTAGAAATAGGGAAAAACTGGTTAGAAATGGGGAAATGGTTAGAAATTGGGGGAAATGGTTAGAAATAAGGAAAAATGGTTAGAAATTGGGGGAAATGGTTAGAAATCGGGGGAAATGGTTAGAAATAAGGAAAAATGGTTAGAAATTGGGGAAATGGTTAGAAATAAGGAAAAATGGGGGGAAATGGTTAGAAATAAGGAAAAATGGTTAGAAATAAAGGGGAAAATGTTTAGAAATAGGGAAAACTGGTTAGAAATAAGGAAAAATGGTTAGAAATAAGGAAAAATGGTTAGAAATAAGGAAAAATGGTTAGAAATAGGGAAACCTATTAGAAATAGGGTGGTAAATGATTGGAATGGACTCAGTCATCAGGTAGTTAGTGCGGAGTCGATAGGGAGCTTTAGTAGGAGGCTAGACAATTTCATGGATGGGGATGAAAGGTGGATGTAGGTAGTATTAAGTAACAGGAACCACCACGTGTAGGTCTTGCGGCCTCTTGTAGCTTTCTTATGTTTGCCTTGGTGAAATCTTAGCCTAATGGGCCAAGCAGGGTTTAACATCCTTGGAAGATCCCTCACTCTTCCCTTGCTGACTTTTTTTTTTTTTCTTCTTTCTGTTTAACGTCTAAGTTTTTCCCATGATTTTTATGAGGTTAGACAGCCGATGATACGCTTCCAACTATCTCTATCCATTGCCTCAACTTCTTCAATGCCCAATGCTGCCAGATCCTCTTCAATACTGGCTCCATGTCTTCCTTGGCCTGCCCGGTGGACGGCGACCTGGAACTTCCACTCAAACAGCTCTCCCCAATGCCTCACCACCTTCTCTCCTCTTTACTTACCCAAACTATCTCAATCACCTTACTCTCAGCACTGTACTCAGCTCCTTCAATCCTCATTTTCTTGCCACTTCTTCACTGACTTGTTCTTGAAGATTCACACAAGTTACACAACCCTCAGCTGCCACGCCTAATAGCAGTTATAATGAGTTATTTTAACCCCTTGAGACCCAGAACGTAATTTCCATTGTGATTTGGGTACCATTAGACGATTTTTAGTGAATATAAGTAATATTTTATAAATATAACCTGTTTAATACCCTTGTCCACTAACTAATTTGGTATATTAAGTTACTTTTCGTAATTTTATGGCTAACAGACGATTTTTTATACAGCAAAGGAAAGATCTGGGCGTGAAGGGGTTAAAAGTGGCTGTGGTTTAAGAGTGGATGGTGAGAGTTCTGAAGGTGTATAACAGGTTTAGTATGTCAAGTAAGGGCGAGAGGATGAAATGTGGATAGGTAAGGGGTAAGGCTCTAAGGTGGTTTGGTCATATAGAAAGGATGGCAGAAAATGAGATGACTAGTCTATTTTTTTTAACAAGACGAAAAGTCCATTCTATTTTATGGTCTCATGCTTAAAAGTTTGCCTGTTTACCTGATAATATGGTTAACTATGATAAAATACAACTGAAATAATCAGAAATATAGAAGAACCGTAGTATTTCCTTCTGGCATCAAGTATCAGTCAGTGAGCAGCAAGGGGGCAGGATTTTTCACCTCGTAAAAAAAAAAAAAAAAAAAAAAAAAAAAAAAAAAAAAAAAACAACAACAGTATAATAAGAGACCGAGTGTTGTAGATGCGATGGGTACTAGAGGACAACACTTAGTGAAACGGGAGGACAGGGGGCTAGAGTATGTGGGAGAAAGGGGTGAGAGAAGTATTAGAGGGTTAGAGCATGCAAGGAGGGAATGTAAGGAATTAATAGACTTCAGTCACGGCCATTCCCTTAGGAACAGGCATCAGAAATAGATAGATAGATTCAATGCTACTTGCTATCACCATCACTACTGGCTTTACTCTTATCATGTCTAATGTCTCTGAGAAATGCTAGAGAGATAAGCATCTGTGAAAACCACAATTTGTATCTGCAGACAGGTTTATATGTAACTATAGGACTTAGTATACAACTAGAATGTATGTAAGTAGGAGAGTGTCTGTATTTACCCTGCCACATTACAGGTCCTTTTCATATAGATTAGTTTCATCTGTTTAGGGATAACTTCTACTTGTCTGTCATCCTTACAGTAAACAGTCTTGTCAATGGATAGTAGTTACAGGAACTACCAGAACTACAGGGATTTATATGCAGTGTGTAGTAAGGGGATTAATATGCAGTGTGTAGTAAGGGGATTTATATGCAGTGTGTAGTAAGGGGATTTATATGCAGTGTTTTGAGGGGATTTATATGCAGTAGTAAGGCTATATATATGTGTAGTTAGTAAAAAGGGGATTAATATGCATTGTTTTGGGGGGATTTATATACAGTATAACAGGAACTACCACGTGTAAGTCTCGCAGCCTCTTGTAGCTTCCCTATTTTCTTATGTTCTTATGTTCTTATGTTCATCCACCTCAATTGTTTGCAGCTGGAAGAGGAGAGCCAAGAGGACGCAGAGCAGCGTAAGTTCCGTGCCCGGCCAGGCAGTGTGGTGCACAAGGCTCCATTCATCCCAGAAAAGTCCCAACACCCATTGACGGAGATCTCTGGGTTTGCCCTCAACACAGAGGTCCGGGCCGGCAAGCGCAGCGAGTATGACCTTCAACAGAAGATGCACGAAGAAGAGATTACAGCAGCAAAGAAACTGGTAAGTGGCAGCAGCAGTGAGGGTTGTGTAGCCAGTTCTGAACTAAATTGGCCCACCCCCCTTGCTTTATTCTCTTATTGTCTTCTTTATAGGGACTGGCAACTAAGTGGGTATTTTGTTACCTCTTATTTTTGTGCCCTTGCTCAGTCCTTTGTGATGGGGGGAAAAAAAAAAAATGGTACCCTTCCCATCTGTCATCTGTGTTGGTGTTGGTGATGAAAGGGGCAGTGTGGTCTCTCATCATACCTTTTCAACTGTACATGTGTGGTATTTCCAGTCTTTTCATCTGTTTGTAGTATCTCTCTCCATTCATCATATAAAGATGAACATAACGCTATTAATATTGATTAAAAATGAAGGCTTTGAGTGTCGCAAATAATGCACCAGAATTGCGATGCTGTTGGCGCTGATCAGACAGACATTTATAAACATGCCATGCATCCTAAACTCCTTTTTAAATTGTTATCTGGATTTCAATTAGACATTCTAGAAGCCATAAAGCCATCTAGCCATAAAATTACAAAAGGTAACTTAATATACCAAATTAGTTAGTGTACAAGGATACCAAACAGGTCATATCGATTAAATATTGCTCATATTCACTAAAAATCGTCTTATGGTAGCCAAATTACAATGGAAATTACGTTGTGGGTCTCAAGGGGTTATAATATCTTTGCAACCTTCAGGAGGAGGAGAGGCAAGCCGCTGAGGAGGCGGCAGAGGTGGCACAGCAGCGGCAGGAAGCAGTGCACAAGGCCAATCCCATGCCCAAGTTCAAGCCGGTGAGCTTCCAGCTCCCTCAGCTCCCAGTCACCATTCCCAAGTCTCCCAAGTTTGCTACAGAGTCTCGCCTTCGCTCCAAGTCACGGGCGAACTCCACCATGAACATATCCTCTGCTACATACACTGCTGAGTAAGCCAAGCAGGGTGGGATATCCTTACAGGAACAGGGTCCCAAGGGTCCAATGTGCATTGCAGATGTTTCTTGTTACCCATATTAATCTGCTGACATTCCACATAACTCAGATTTGCACTCAGAAAAAAAAACTAGGGCAATTGAGTAGTAAACAGTTTTATCATCATCAGCATCTCAAAATATAAATGTTTGGTTTATTTCTTTTAATTTGCTGGTGGAAGAGAGGGCTTCCTTTCTTGCCTCCCTCGATGTGGGAGCTGTGCCGTACATGAACCACACTGCCACTGCCAGCCCCTTCAGCTGCCCTTCAATTTATCATAATTGGGATTCTTGGAATTATGCTTTGCACAAGTATATTACTGAAATTTTTCACTCCTTATATGTGGAACTTTGACTTTATTTCTGCTTGCTTCACTGTCATATTCTTTATCAATATCAATATTATTATTATTATTATTATTGTTGTGTGGACAATAAAAGTGTTGGTAGGTGGGGAGAGATACACAGAGTACTTTATTCCTTACTAGTTTTGCCCCAGTGGCTTCGTCAGAGGAGTGTCGCCACGTGGACGGCCAGTGGGACTCCCAGAGCCCTATAATACTGGGTCAGGTTGGCCTACCAGCGACACGCCTCTGACGAAGCCACTTGGGCAAACTAGTAAGGAATAAAGTACTCGTGCATAGTACTTGTATCTCCCACACTGTCTCCCCACCTACCTATTATTATTATTATTATTATTATTATTCAGCATAACCTTCCATTATTCATCATCATTATCTTGTGCATACTGTTCTTACACCAACTGTCAGTTACAATGTTTTATCAATGACACTATTATGGCACAGAGTACCTTGGCTCTGTCCATGAGCAATTGTCACTGGTAGGCATTTTTTAGTAGATATGAGCAGCACCTTTTACATTCCCTCATTTTGTAGTATTAAGTATAACACCTTTTTTCTCTCACTTTTTTTCTCTTCTTCCTGCCTGAGGCCTTCTCCCAGACGTGTGGGGCGGCACAAAACATAGTGCAGTTCATTCTCACAATACTTTTAGCTGTCATACATTATTGTATATATTTAGATAATGTGTTTTTAGTATTTAGATGATGTATTTTTAGTATTTAGATAATGTATTTTTATTTGTGTAACACTTCGTTAGGAACCAGAATAGTTTGCAGGAAGTGTTTAGGATGTTAAGCAACGGCTGGAAGGATTTGTCTTGCAGCAGCTGAGCAGGTTTTTCCTGACCTACATGTATGCTATATATACCCTCATGGTACTAACATGTCTGGGGAATGATACGCACGTGATCATTACCCTTGGTTTATTGTCTAAAACAAATGCAAGGAACTATGATTTTATATTTGTCATTTAAATCTGTCATTGACTGCACCATTTTGTTATACTAAATGTATTCTTTGAGGCATTTTGGTTGCCTATCCACAACTTTTATTTAGTCACATTTTATTTGTTTGGACTGGCGCCCAGCTAGGCATAGGAACGTGCCATTTTGCATTGAAGATTCTCTCGAACTTTTTTATGTTAAATATCTAGAGTGGAATATTTAAATATTTGAATCCAGAATCACAACAATGGATATTTATCTTTCAATGTACCTAAAGAAGGATTTCAGTTTACAGGCAGAAGAGTGTCAGCGAGCACAGTGGCCTGCACCTGTCCGCTGTGTGGTAACACTCCCTGCCCAGGGGAATGGTGCATGTGTCAGTGTGGGTTTGAATGCCTTGAATGAGTGTGCAGGTACTTTGCTGATAAGGTGGAATGTAGAATGGGAGGACAGAGTGACTGAATACTTTGAGAGAGAAGAGGGCTGGGGAATGGCATGGATAGTTTGTCCGGAGTGAAGTGTGTGGGCAGAAGCGGGTCAGACTGCTGTGGCGGCCTGTGCCTGGAGGGAGCGCCGAGGCGGGGCATCTAAGGCCAATCTGATTCTAGTGAATCAAGGAATGATAAACCATATCACTGTGGTGAGAACATTGGTTTATGATGTAATCAAGGAGTACATTTATTGTTCTTTTCTTTTCTCATTGTGGGAACTCCTGCTTGACTGGTGATGCCTTGTGACTCGTCAGTACTAAGTCACCTTAGGGCACATCAACCTGATGATTTGTGTCTCATATTGCAGCCGTCTCCTTGACGGAGTTTCTAGAAACGGGCATCAGAGATAGACGGACATATTGCACTCCTGTTGTAACCGAAAATGTATAGCAAAGCAGCTAAAAAATAAGTTGTGTGGCTGAGAAATCCTTTGTTTTCAGGAAACTTAAACAGGCAGGTTCTTAGGGCCACATCATTATTAGATGCCCTGCCGTGTGTAAGCTTTGATATAATTAAAATGTTTGATCTGATCATGAACGTTTGAATATAACATGTCTTTCTCAGCATCATGGTATGGCACAGACCACCTCAGGTCTCTTGTAGTGATGGTCCACACACACACACACACTGCTCCTGTCAGACACCCTCCTCCCAAACACAAACATCAGTGTAGGATGACTTGCCTTCCTGCACTCCCGCTGGGCAGCAAGGCCACCACTTTTCAACTTAAATCATGTATGCAGAGAACATATTCTCCGACAGGTGGGACAGGAGCTACATTGCACAAGGAGACAGGCTCAAGTCATCTCTGCTCGTCTCCTCAGCGACCGTCCTCTCACATCCAGAGAAGACAGTATCATAATGGCCTCAGTAGTGAGTGGCCACGTATCCTGCTTGAGCTTGTGGGTCACTCGGCTTTTTAAAGCTGTCACTCACCACACAGGCAGAGGCATGCTCCTTATACATTTACAATTTGCATAAGGAACAATGGGTAAGCCTCCCTCCAGTTCGCCTTCCTCTTCCTCTTCTCAACAGCAAGGAAGGACTTTTTTTTTTTTTTTTTTTTTTTTTTTTTATTAAATTTTAAAGTTCTCATAACGTAAAGCTCATATTTCAGCCTTATTAAATTATCAGTAAGGGAGGACTTTTTTTTTTTTTTTTAAGTTCTCATATTTCAACTATTTCAAGCGTTATTTCATGATTTGAGACATTTTATGGTAATGAAAGTTTTATGAATTAAAGAGTTAATGAATCCACGTTTAGCGTGGATTTATGTGAGCAGGAACTACTACCTACGCTAGATCCATGCTAAAATGTATGTATACATATGTAAGAACTTATCAGCGGTTTTATGCCAGATCCAGAATATGGTGATAGCAAAGCCTTATTATAAGTAGGGGTCCAGGCTGGCAGGGCTTCTAATCTGTGCCTATATTTGATCACCGACCGCACTGATAAAGCTTCCCACCCTGCCACACACACACACACACACACACACATATAGTCGTACACACACACACAGTGGTGAGCTCCCCCACCCAGTGCAGTGGTCCGTGCGGCGTGTGTTGGTGCGCTGTGCTGTGTGTGTTGACCTATATCACTGCCTTATCTTCCTTACTTATATTACTGCCTTATCTTCCTTACTTATATTACTGCCTTATCTTCCTTACTTATATTACTGCCTTATCTTCCTTACTTATATTACTGTCTTATCTTCCTACTTATTACTGCCTTATCTTCTTATATATACTGCCTTATCTTCCTTACTTATATTACTGCCTTATCTTTCTTACTTATATTACTGCCTTATCTTCCTTACTTATATTACTACCTTATCTTCCTTACTTATATTACTGCCTTATCTTCCTTACTTATATTACTGCCTTATCTTCCTTACTTATATTACTACCTTATCTTCCTTACTTATATTACTGCCTTATCTTCCTTACTTATATTACTGCCTTATCTTCCTTACTTATATTACTGCCTTATCTTCCTTACTTATATTACTACCTTATCTTCCTTACTTATATTACTGCCTTATCTTCCTTACTTATATTACTACCTTATCTTCCTTACTTATATTACTGCCTTATCTTCCTTACTTATATTACTGCCTTATCTTCCTTACTTATATTACTGCCTTATCTTCCTTACTTATATTACTGCCTTATCTTCCTTACTTATATTACTGCCTTATCTTTCTTACTTATATTACTACCTTATCTTCCTTACTTATATTACTGCCTTATCTTCCTTACTTATATTACTGCCTTATCTTCCTTACTTACTTACCTTTATCTTACCTATATCAATGTTTATATATTAACAAGATTGAGTCAAGCTCGTAATGTCCATACTTTTGCTGTGCCTTTCTATACTTTGCTGCTCATACACATATCGCTTATAACTCCTTCTGGTATTATAGCTATAGTGTACTCCATTGAGGTTTGATCTATATTGCTCTATTTAAGAAACTGTATTTATAGCACACTCTCATCTCCTCTGGTCTTGTTAACTTTCTTTTATCGTTATCATTATAGTCATTATTATTATCATCATTACTCCATTATTATAATCATGGTTTTAACAGTAGCAGCGTTGGTATTGAATTATTACTTTGCCATTACATATCATCAATGGTAGTTTAATGATTACTGTCAATAACAATATAGTCGCCACTGCACTATAATAATAATCCGCCAGGCGCCATGGATATATTACGAATTTTAGCATCACTACAGATTTATATGTGCCACCAAAGACACATACATAATACACATACATAATAATTATAAACTACTGTGCACATGACTCTTCAGTGGCACATACAAACTGTAGTGATGCTAAAATTCGTAGTAGCTATATGGCGCCTATAGCTGGCGATATTATTGCAGTGGCGACTATATGGTGTTATTGGCGGTAGTAGCTAGATTTGTTAGTGGTGGTGGTGGTGTACAGCACTTACAAAGTATATACTAACGCGTTTATGATTTAGTGCTGATGTGAATGAACGAAGCGCATTATATTAGTGTGTGTGTGGGGCTTCCTCGGTGGGCTGTTCCTACTGTAGATAACACTAATTAAAGTCGCCAAGACAACGGGTTTTTTTTTATTTACAGACGTCTGGTGGCGTTAATACCTACATTTCTACATCCATGATTTCAGGAAAGTTAGAAGGGGCTATCTGGAGAGTCTGTGTCATATTATGGCTATAAATGAACAAATTACAAAAATAAAACCGAGTGGCGACGTTGGTAACGGAGCTACACATGTTAATATTATATAAGATCGCCAGCTAGTGTTTATTTACTGAGTGTCCTCCCGCCGTCGTCGTCGTGTGAAAAAAATACTAGTGAAATTTAAAACCGTATATACTTACAGATACAAAGCATAAAACAACGCTGAAACAGGGTAGATTATACAGTCATGATATAAACTACTGTGTATCATCTTCAGTGGCACATACAAATCAGTAGTTGATGCTATAATTCGTAATATATGGCGCCTGGCGACATTAGTGCAGGTGACGACTAAAGTGTTATCTACGGTAGCTGCCTGCATGGAAGGAAGGGCAGTCAGCCAGCAGTCACCGCCTTGCTTGCTGCACTCACCTATACCTCATAGCGTACGTAGTTCTCTGCTGTTCTTAAAGTCAATTGCTCGTAATGTCCCGTCCTTTATCGTATTAAATTTGTCCTAATTGTTATGTATAGCCTACCATTGGCAGACGTCTTTCTTTTAGGTAACATAGTATTCCATCTATCATCATGCTCTGTCTACGGTAGAAAACCTGCATTTCGATACTCTAGTCTTTTCTGATATAATGTCTTGCTGTGTCCTCTTATTAATGTCTATAGGTGTTGTGTAATCCTTTAATGTCTATTCTCTCTTATCCTTGGACACGTGTATATAGCGTGATCAAACCTCTTGTTCTTCTTTCTTACGCCGAGGAGCAGCGCGCGCCCTGACGCCGCATATGGAGGTACGTATTATATCTCACGGCCTCTTATAGCTTCCTTACTTTCTTATGTTCTTATGTATGGACAGTATGGTTGTATACGATGTGAGGAGTGATGAATGAAGGGTAGGATATAATGTTATCACCCAGTAGTTCATATAATTGCCCAGACTCTACATTTTAACAAGTGTGGTAGTTATAGTACGTGGTGGTAGCTCAAAAGTTACCAGTGGTTTACAGATATATAACTCCTCTCTCTATTAATTGATTTCATATAGTTTGCGTATATATATCAACTCTTTCTCATACTCCTGTTCAGTTAATTAACATATATAACATTAGAAAACAGTAAAACCCCCGAAATGGAAGAGATGTAAAAGTCTCCCAGGTTTAGCGGTCTCCGATACGTTATGTAATACCTGCTGGATCCTATCTAGACAGACAAGGTCTAGGTCATCTATCTAGGTAGACAAGTTGCACGTAGCCTACCAACAGCGAGGTTATTGAATAATGAATATACGAATTGCCACGGTGATTACATAAATTGCCACCACGCCAGAATGAACTCAAGCATGCAGAGAACAGTTATAATAGGTTTCGAACGCGGTAATGCTGCACGCGAACCCGAGTCACCACCACTGAGCCACCATTGAGAGGAACTATATCCAGTTTACTTTCGTCTGCCATGTATAATGCAATGATCTTGTTGTGCATAGATCTGAAAACTTGAATAAGCTTATTTGTCTATACCTATCATGTATTATATATTCCTTCAGCCACTTAAATAGTTCGATAAGACCACTTAATATACACCTTTTCATTGAGTGTAATATCAAAAGCGTCAATCTCCTACACACATAGATAAGTTTTTCTAAGTGGGTAGGAGATTGAAGCTTTTGATATTACACTCAAGGAAAAGGTTTATATTAAGTGGTCTTATCGAACTATTTAAGTGGCTGAAGGAATATCATACAAGATAGGTATAGACAAGCTTATTCAAGTTCTACAAGTACAAGTTTTATCTGGTGTTGTGCAAAGTTTTCATCGCTCTTGTGTAGTAGTACAGTTGGCTCACTATGATAGGCCATTGAATATCATATAAAACATCGAGAGAAAATCTAGATACTTCTTAGATATAAATCAGATATTTCAACATAGAATCAAGTATCATCAAAGAGTACTGAACAACGCCTCCTGACAGATAGCGATGCTGTTTTGTTCCAAGGATGACGTTTGTGTGTGTTTAGGTCACAACATTGGCGTGTTTATGTTTGCCTTGATGGCGACAGGGCCAGGGAGGGATAAGCTATGGTGTTGGGATGCCTGGCGTAGAGGCCCACCAAGGGGAGACTACAGTAGATGAGAGCCCCGCCCCGTCCCCGCCCGCCCCGCACACCCAGGAGGGAGAGGTGAGCGGCCAGAAGGAGGCACCAGGAGGCTACCACACGGAGGAGGAGGAGGAGGCCAGGCGGCAGAAGGGGACGAGTGTGTGTGTTGCTCCGCCCCTGCCCGCTGCCCCGCTCCTCTTCTCCGCCAAGGTCATGCTGGCGTGCAAGCTGCTGCTGCTCCTCCTGGCGCTCGTCATCGTGGTGCACACCAGGTGAGCACCAACGCAACAGTTTGTGTAATAGCATTTACGCTAAATTCTGTAAGGGCACACAATCAGTCCATCTTTGTTGCAAGATGTATTCTAATTATATTTAATGTATGGACTGGCGTGCCTGTATATATGAGTCACCCCTCTATTATTACTATTGTGCCCGCTGTTCTCTCCCTGGACATGATGACCAGATACTAGGGGTGGCTAACCAGGTGAACTAACCAGGTGAACGCAGGGCACAACTCCTGGACGGTGGGGTGTGTGTGTGTGCCAGGTGAGCAGCGGCCCCTAGGAGACAACAGCTGGACGGTGGTGTGTGTGTGCGCGCTCTCGGTGCTCATACCTGCTGGGCTGGTTATTCTGCCTTGACATTTTATAAAGCCTGGTTACTATAGAATGCAGGGCCGTATCACTGAGGCAAAGCTCCTACGGTACGCTACGAAATTGGTAAAACTGCAGTTTAATAAAATACGCCCTATTGACCAATACTCTCCTGACTGAGCCCCCCTACATCCCTATATGTTATTATTAATTTCTTACTGCTAATTTAGGGGTTAGAAATACTGCAAATGGTCTGATCGACGAGTTGTGGACGGTTATAACTACGTGCTTTGTAGCTATCGGATTAAACTGCAGTATAACCGAAAAATTGCAGTTGTGGACAACATTCCTAATCACAGTTTTCTCTTTCCCTTCATTATGCTCACTTTCGCAATGCCAGAGATTTCCAAATTGAGTGAAAATGCATTATGGCAGTGAGTAAATATTCCTCGCCTAACCTAAAGCGCGTCTTCGCGGCCGCTCTGGCCCGGTCTGGACTGGGCTAGTCCCGGGCGGCCACTGTTTTTGCGAGGCAGTCTGGAACGGTTTAGCCCAGTCCAGTCCGGTGCAGCCCAGATAGCAGGACCACCTTGGACCAGTGTGGGGAGAATTGGCGCATGCGCACTACAGTCAGCGGGGATGACGACCAGGAGCTTCTCGTGCTGCTGATAAGACATGAAACGCCATGATGGCCGACCATAAGACTAAAGTAATTTCACGAAAAATTACAATATTCGCAATTTGCTGAAACATCTTGGGAAATTAATGTACCGTCAACAACACTATATTGCATTTCTGCCCGGAGGACTGCCCACTCGATCCCCCAGCCAATGGGGAGTTTTCAAAGCTAAGCCGCCAGATGTCTCGCGCATCTCACATCCACTGCCCTTTGAGCCTGAATGATCTATCATTTACCGTAAATTCCCTGTACTTTTTCGGGACATATCAGAATTACCCTTCAATACAACAACTGAAACAGTTCTTAATAAAAAATGTAGTTTATCATTTTATTTGTCTGCAGTGGATGAAAATATTGGCAAAAGAATTGAATATTTGAAAACTCAATCTTTAAAAATTGTCTTTTCATGAAAACACGCAAATTCAAGCAGAATGAGGCTTCAGGAAATATCTACCTGTAGGTAAGCATTCACTGAGTACCTGTTTTAGGTGTATATGTCTCTCTTACGATGAAAATATAACCAAAACACAGTGTGGCGTTCAGCATCTCCACAGAAACCATCCCGCCGGCAGGATCTGCTATAGCTCACTTTCCTGTTGTCATCACACACTCAGCACCGCCGCTCCCTTATACCTCACGGCTCACATCCCTGATACTCCTAACCCCTCAACCCCAGAGGCTGTCATCCTAACTATACTATCATCACCCGCTGATCTCTTCACACTGTCTGTCCTCTACTGGAATATTCGCGGCATCCGCTCCCACATACCGGAGACTCGTCTCCTTATTTCGTGTTCTGAGCTTCAAGTTATGCTGCCTCCGAAAACACTTTCTTATTTACCCCCATATCCTGATTTCGAATTACGATTTTGTTTCCTCTTATTGCCTTGTTTGTCCTCCAGAAAACAACCCATATGTTTCTCTAAACGTAAATTCTCACTCTACCGAACTCATTGTCTTTAAATTAAGACTCCCTGTTTCGCACTTACTGATTTAGTCTTCTTCCTCTAACAGATAAACCTGTTGACATAGGATAAACCAGAGGACTATAGGGTATTCAGAGTGAAGGGTTGATTGATTGATTCAGAGAGAAGGGGATTGAGGTGGAGGCGGAGCTATTTAGTAAACAAACATTTCTACTGTCTTGCATTGTCATTGAGTTGCCAAGCACTTTAAATTATTTCTTGGTTAAATGTTCGTCGTAAGAGAGACATATACACATAAAACAGGTACTCAGTGAATACTTACCTACAGGTAGATATTTCCTGATGCTTCATTCTGCTTGAACTTGCGTGTTTTCATGAAAAGACAATTTTTAAAGATTGAGTTTTCAAATATTCAATTCTTTGGCCAATATTTTCATCCACTGCAGACAAATAAAATGATAAACTACATTTTTTATTAAGAGCTGTTTCAGTTGTTGTATTGAAGGGTAATTCTGATATGTCCCGAAAAAGTACAGGGAATTTACGGTAAATGATAGATCATTCAGGCTCAAAGGGCAGAGGATATGAGATGCGCGAGAAACAGGCTTGAGCGTGAGCTTATTTGAAAACTCCCCATAGGAACGACGAATGGGACGGGGCCAGTCTCGATGTACTTTCGCGACCATCAGTCCACCCTGACCCGGTCCGGACTGGACTGAACCAGGGCGGTGAACGTCACGAAAATGCGCTACTACCGACCACCAACCACTACCCATGACCATGTTGTTTTAAATGCCACATGTTTAAATGCCCAAGACCAAGATCTTGTGTTACTTTTCTTTCGTCTGCCAAACCAAGGCAGCAAAGCATTTACTAGGAAACTATTTAACAAAAAATTGGTCAACAGATTCACATCTACATATGGTATTATTTTACGACAGGACCAAACTTCCCTACACAATTGGGAGCATGGTTTTTGTTTACCTTATTGTATTTTAAGAGACATTTTCTCCTTGAGCTTTCCGTCGCAAATCAATAGTTTCGGAGATATGAACATTTTAGGTGGGAGGAAGAATACGTCTCCTTGTTTACAAAATGCCTCCCTCTTCCTCTTCTTGTGACCTGTATCGCTTTTGTTTCGGAGGTGCACCCGTGGCTACCTTACCTTACCTAACCTAACCTAATCTAACCTAACCTAGCCTAACCTAACCTTACCTTACCTAACCTTTAACCTCCTAACTGGGTCCAATAATAAAAGTTTAATAAAATACCAAACAAAAGCGATGCAGGTCACAAGAAGAGGAAGAGGGAGGCATTTTGTATACAAGGAGACGTATTCCTCCTCCCACCTAAAATGTTCATATCTCCGAAACTATTGATTTGCGACGGAAAGCTCAAAGAGAAAATGTCTCTTAGGATACAATAAGGTAAACAAAAACCATGCTCCCTATTGTGTAGGGAAGTTTGGTCCTATCGTAAAAATTTACCATGCGTCCTATTAGGAAGTTTGAGAAAATTAGTACTACTACGCACTGACTTGGGAACTCTTATTCTCAAAAACAAATGGACATATTTCAATTTCCTTCATATGTTGTGAAAAATAATCTTTTCTCAATGTATTCATCCTATAGCCAATAGTCTCAGATTTCCATTGTTCTTGTAATAGCTCACCCAAAAAAATAAGTGATTTTTGCGTCCTAATTAGAGGTTTAACTCTACACAAATAGGGAATGGAAAAGAGGAAGTAAATAGATGCGATTTGCTGCAAAGGAGAAGAGGAGAAACTCATTTGAGGGGACAGGAGAAAATACTTACTCTGAAAAGGAAGATTCTTATACAACACAAAGTGATATAGCTTTTCCTATAGAAGTAAAGCCATATGGAATGGCTTGCAGGAAGAAGTGGTAGAAGCAAAAAGTGTGCATCATGTAAAAGAAAGACTGGATAAAAATACTGTATAGGGAGACAGGACCACACCAGCTTATCTCAGGCCCTGTATACTACAACTAGGTAAACACACACACACACACACACACACACACACACACACACACACACACACACAACATGATTTTCTAATTCATGTGTATAATTTAGCTTTCTTAATATAAAAGCTTATGAAATTCCCTAAAGTAATGGTATCAGGAGAGAATTATGTGTGCAAGACGAATTAATTCACTAATAATATTTTTTGGTTTTTCCCGCCAGTTCTTGGGCAATATCATCAGAAGGGTAAGGGCATTCTGTCACGTGTTGTTGTCACGTAGAGGGGTAGTGGTGGGGCTGTGTTGATGGAAGGACGGTAAAAAATTTAGTTTATGACTGTTGCAAGATTTTCAGACAAGTTTGATTTTTTTTAGCTTTATATGTGATGCTTTCCGTAATGGAAATGGCTTCTTCCTGTGCAAACCTCAAAAAAGTGTGTTTTTTGCAAGTCGAAAATTTATACAAATACACTTTTTAGATGTTTTGACTGGAAAAAACACTTCATTTGTAAAAAAAGCATCAAATAATAACGTAATCAAACCATTAAACTAACCTAACCCTCTAACTAACCTAGCCTATGAAATTTCTTTTGTTTGCGCAACATTTCATTGTTACTTTCACACTTGTTCTGACCTGTAGAAACAGTGGAAAGGTGAAAAATACTTAAATCCAGACAGTCATGTTCTAAATACTAGCCGGAATGACACCCAGTGCATTGCTTGTACGCACATAGCTGTAAAACAAGGGCTGTGCTATGGAGTACGTCATGTGTCTGGGCCTTGTCTTGTTTCTGCATTGCTCCTTATCCAAGTGTACTCATGGAGTGTTCTTTTGCGTAAATTTCCAGTTTGACACCGAATTCACTTTGGTGGACGAAACAATTTTTTTCTGGTGATTTTTGATGTGTTTTGAATTAATCTGCTAACTGTTTCTGTCGCAAATCACTATTTTTTTTTTTAAAGTGATTTACAAAAAAAAATATTGAAAAACAAATTGAACCTAACCTAACATATATCTAACCTAACCTAACCTTTACCTAACTTTAAAAAAAAAAAAAAAAAAAGTGATTTGCGACAGAAACGGTATGCAGATTGATTTAAAATGCGTCAAAAGTCACCAGAAAAAAATAGTTTCGTCCACTAAAGTGAATTTGGTGTCAAACTGGAGTAATACCTTGTGTTATGTTTTCATGGTTTCCTTCCATTGTTTGATGCACCTCCTAGTTCCATCCTTTCTCCTGTCCTACCATGTTCATGTACATTTGTAACATCCGGTATCCTTTTCCATGCATTCCGAATCCCTATTGAAGCCTTTGTCTGATCTTCATGACCCCTTCTATTCCAGTCCTGTTATTTCTGTCTCTGGTGAACGTCATGACTCCTCCCTTCCATCCCCCTCTTTCTATTTCTGGTGGATGTCTGAAAGTACAACTCCTATCTCCCCTCCCCATCCTATACCGTCAATAACACTATAGTGGCCACTGCACTAATGCTGCCAGGTGCCATATATTATAAATTTTAGCATCACTACAGATTTGTATGTACCACTGAAGAGGCATGCACAGTAGTTTATATTATGTACATGTCTTTAGTGGCACATACAAGTCTGTTGTGATGCTAAAATTTGCAATATATGGCGCCTGGCGACATTAGTGCAGTGGCGACTATAGTGTTATTGACGGTAGTGCATCTTGCTATGGTCTGACTCCATTATTTCATTATTTAGCACACAACCTTCTCTCTCGTCATATGGTGCACTGTGTGTTTCTTATTGTTGTTTGTCCGCTATTTAGTTGTCCCGTTTGGAATTATACAACAGAATCTGATTTCCTCTGTTGTAGATCAGCTTAGGTTAAGATGATGTAGATGATGTTTGTAATGTACGTACGTGATATTTGCTTTTCTGTGTATCAAGCACTTTCATTGTAGAAGTATTTCACAGTAGACATGGGAGATTTTGTTGTCTGTACCTTACGCCTGTTTACCACCCGCCACAATGCTTGTATTTGTCCTGACAATCAAAACTAATCATTAGATCTACTTTTTGGGATAAATTTGTCAACTTTCTTACAATTCATTTGATATACTAAGGATATGTGTAGGGCAAGTTGTGTGAGGTTTATATGAACTATATATATATGTGATTTATGTGAACGAACTGCTCTAGGTTTTGTGAAGGCCTGATGTATGAAAACAAAAAAGTGTCACATATACTTTAATTTGCCAGGAAACATTTTTTATCCATCAAAAATACTGCTTTGTAATTCCTAGATCAGTATTTGTTAACTTATTTAAGTTCATTCATTACCCATTATTATCATAGAATATTATTTAGAACAATTCATCATATAATTCCCATTTTAGTGTAGCTATGTGATTTGGTGTAGCTATGTGATTTGGTGTAGCTGTGTGATTTGGTGTAGCTATGTGATTTGGTGTAGCTGTGTGATTTGGTGTAGCTATGTGATTGGGTGTAGCTGTGATTTGGTGTAGCTATGTGATTTGGTGTAGCTATGTGATTTGGTGTAGCTATGTGATTTGGTGTAGCTATGTGATTTGGTGTAGCTATGTGATTTGGTGTAGCCATGTGATTTGGTGTAGCTATGTGATTTTGTGTAGCTGTGATTTGGTGTAGTTATGTGATTTGGTGTAGCTGTGTGATTTTGTGTAGCTATGTGATTTGGTGTAGCTATGTGATTTGGTGTAGCCATGTGATTGGGTGTAGCTATGTGATTTGGTGTAGCTATGTGATTTGGTGTAGCCATGTGATTTGGTGTAGCCATGTGATTTGGTGTAGCTATGTGATTTGGTGTAGCTATGTGATTTGGTGTAGCTATGTGATTTGGTGTAGCCATGTGATTTGGTGTAGCCATGTGATTTGGTGTAGCTATGTGATTGGTGTAGCTATGTGATTTGGTGTAGCTATGTGATTTGGTGTAGCTATGTGATTGGGTGTAGCTATGTGATTGGGTGTAGCTATGTGATTGGGTGTAGCTATGTGTCAGTCAGTCAGTAATCACTTCTACCATATATAATACTTGTTACAATTGTGTAATAATAGTTGTAATTCAATATTAATAGTAATGCAAGTTATTATATATGGTAGAAATGATTACTGACTGACATATGTGTATACCAACTATAAGTACCATTTTTACTTAGCCCAAGAAAGTCTGTACAAATAGACAGACTTATATATGTGATTTGGTGTAGCTATGTGATTTGGTGTAGCTATGTGATTTGGTGTAGCTATGTGATTTGGTGTAGCTGTGTGATTTGGTGTAGCCATGTGATTTGGTGTAGCTATGTGATTTGGTGTAGCTATGGTAACCAGACATGCCTATGGTAACCTGTGATTCTCCCTCCCAGCAGAGGCCCGTTAGTACGCAAGACATCCTCCCCACAACCCTTCTTCCCCCAACACTCCCTGGTGACAGACTTCCACACTGGGGATGTCGGGAGCCTCACCGAGCGGCTGTTGGCGGCAGACCTCTCCCTGGTGGTGTACTATGCGCCCTGGGACCGCGCCTCCCAGACCCTGCGCTGGGAGGTGGAGCGGGCAGCCCAACACCACCATGAGCAGGTCAGCCTACGCACAGATAAAGGGATACAATAAAGGATAAAGGGATACAATAAAGAAGATGTAGGAAAAGTTCTTACGGCTAGTAATCAGGGTAGAACAAGAAGTAGCAGATTCAAGCTAGAAAAGCGCAGATTTAAAAAAGAAATGAGGAAAATGGTTCACAAATAGGGTAGTAAATGATTGGAATGGACTTAGTAGACAGGTAGTTAGTGCAGAGTCATTAGGGAGCTTTAAAAGGAGGCTAGATAATTTCATGGATGGGGATGAAAGGTGGATGTAGGTAGTGTTAAGTAACCGGAACTACCACGTGTCGGTCTCACGGCCTCTTGTAGCTTCCTTCTTTTCTTATTTTCTTATGTTCTTACAGGAGGGAGCTTCTTTCTTCTTCTCTACAGATTTTCACATGAATTTCTAGTTCTCTTTTAATCTTCCTTTGTTCCCTCATCCATCTTTCTCCTGTTTCATATGAAATCTGATTCTTTTTGCTATTTCACATCTAATGAACCAGTCCTTATGTACTGGTATGTGTGTTTGTATATATATAGATATGATTAAGTTATGGTTATTACTGGAAATCAGCCTAAGACATGTTGGAAAGTTTGAGCTGTTAGAGAAGACATGCTTGACTCTTTCAGATCTACTTTGCTGCCATCAACTGCTGGCAACCAGGATCAGAATGCAAATCCAGGTACAAAATCCGCAAATTTCCCGCCATCGTCCTGCACATCCGCACTGCGTCGGGCATGGAGACCAAGGCCATGGCGTATGGCGGGCTTCCCGAGGCCGCCCACCTCATACGCTTCCTGTCCCGCTGCCTGCGCCCGCTGACCCATGTTGCCAGCCACGCCGACCTTCCCAGGCTGCAGATGGACCATGGGGTGAGGGGGGGTGGATTCTTTCTTGGCTGTACAAGTCTGTGCTATTCTATGATAAGGTGTTGGGTCTATCTAGTGATCAGGGTAGAACAAGAAGTACCGTATTTTATGGCTGACGCAAGACGCAAGACTATGGCAGACGCTACACTTATTATGCTGCACTTATGTACATAAGTATACAAACTTTCATCTAATGTAACAAACAAAGTTCCTTATACTCGGAATGGCTGTTGGCGCCAATCTGCCGAGGCGGAATGGTCCCGCCATTACCGTAGTAAACATCACAGCGTGAGGACAGATTAGTTGATTTGAATGTCTTATGGTATTCGAAGTACTTGTAACAGGTAAGTACTGAGGTTACATCCTATAAGAGGCTGAATTGAATAGCTACCTAAGCTAACCTACAACATTCATCTTGGAAGACGCATGAGTATTTTTCAGGGTATTTTTTAGGGGAAAAAGTGTGTCTTATAAGCCGTAAAATACGGTAACAGATTCAAGCTGGAAAAGCGTAGATTTAAAAAGGAAATAGGGAAAAAACTGGTTCACAAATAGGGTGGTAAATGATTGGAATGGACTCAGTCGTCAGGTAGTTAGTGCGGAGTCAATAGGGAGCTTTAAAAGGAGGCTAGATAATTTCATGGATGGGGATGAAAGGTGGATGTAGGTAGTGTTCAGTAACAGGAATTACCACGTGTAGGTCTCACGGCCTCTTGTAGCTTCCTTATGTTCTTATGTTTCTTGGCTGTACAAATCTGTGCTATTTTATGATTGGGTTGGCCTGTGACTGACCGGCCTTAGGTAGGTGTGGACGGAAGTCAGACGGTTATAGTGTACAGTATTTTTTTGCCAGTCCCTATAAAGAAGACAGTAAGAGAATACAATAAAAACAGGGGTAGGCCAATTTAGTTCGGGAGGTGTCTTGTTACTCTTCTTTTGAAAACATTTATGTATCCAAATTCTAACATGTTTTTTTGCCTTTCATTTTACCTTCTTTACAGCCTGTATATACTTTTAAAAAAAGTATATTTTTTACCTATTATATTAAATATTCAAACACATGTACTGAAGTTTTTGCTTGAAGATATGAATATGAAAAGGGACTTACGATGATTTTATTTTATTTATATTTATTTATTTATTTTTAAGAACATCTTTTTTCCGTTGAAGTTTTTTTACGATGAACGTTGTTGTTGCAGGGTGTGGTGCTTGGCTTCTTTGACTTCACCGCCAGCCTGGTGCCGCGGGGCTTCACCTCCTACTACCTGGCGTCCATGCGCTGGCTGCAGCACGAGCCCGCCGGCGCCGTGGCTTGGGGCGTGGTGACCAACCCCCGGGTGGCCCAGACCTTTGCCCTCAACGCCTCCCAGGCCATCCACCTGGTGCTGTGGAACACAACACTGGTGAGACACTACCCAGGCTTGACACACACCCAGATGATCTCCCATGTAGCCAAGATTTAAACACCCAGATGATCTCCCATGTAACCAAGACTTAAACACCCAGATGATCTCCCATGTAACCAAGATTTAAACACACAGATGATCTCCCATGTAGCCAAGATTTAAACACACAGATGATCTCCCATGTAGCCAAGATTTAAACACACAGATAATCTCCCATGTAACCAAGACTTAAACACCCAGATGATCTCCCATGTAGCCAAGATTTAAACACCCAGATGATCTCCCATGTAGCCAAGATTTAAACACACAGATGATCTCCCATGTAGCCAAGATTTAAACACCCAGATGATCTCCCATGTAACCAAGATTTAAACACACAGATGATCTCCCATGTAGCCAAGATTTAAACACACAGATGATCTCCCATGTAACCAAGACTTAAACACCCAGATGATCTCCCATGTAGCCAAGATTTAAACACACAGATGATCTCCCATGTAACCAAGACTTAAACACACAGATGATCTCCCATGTAGCCAAGATTTAAACACACAGATGATCTCCCATGTAGCCAAGATTTAAACACACAGATGATCTCCCATGTAGCCAAGATTTAAACACACAGATGATCTCCCATGTAGCCAAGATTTAAACACACAGATGATCTCCCATGTAGCCAAGATTTAAACACCCAGATGATCTCCCATGTAACCAAGACTTAAACACCCAGATGATCTCCCATGTAGCCAAGATTTAAACACACAGATGATCTCCCATGTAGCCAAGATTTAAACACACAGATGATCTCCCATGTAGCCAAGACTTAAACACACAGATGATCTCCCATGTAGCCAAGATTTAAACACCCAGATGATCTCCCATGTAGCCAAGATTTAAACACACAGATGATCTCCCATGTAGCCAAGATTTAAACACACAGATGATCTCCCATGTAGCCAAGATTTAAACACACAGATGATCTCCCATGTAACCAAGACTTAAACACACAGATGATCTCCCATGTAACCAAGATTTAAACACACAGATGATCTCCCATGTAGCCAAGATTTAAACACCCAGATGATCTCCCATGTAGCCAAGATTTAAACACACAGATGATCTCCCATGTAACCAAGACTTAAACACACAGATGATCTCCCATGTAGCCAAGACTTAAACACACAGATGACCTCCCATGTAGCCAAGACTTAAACACACAGATGATCTCCCATGTAACCAAGATTTAAACACACAGATGATCTCCCATGTAGCCAAGATTTAAACACACAGATGATCTCCCATGTAGCCAAGACTTAAGCACACAGATGATCTCCCATGTAGCCAAGACTTAAACACACAGATGATCTCCCATGTAACCAAGACTTAAACACCCAGATGACCTCCCATGTAACCAAGACTTAAACACACAGATGATCTCCCATGTAGCCAAGACTTAAACACACAGATGATCTCCCATGTAGCCAAGATTTAAACACCCAGATGATCTCCCATGTAGCCAAGACTTAAGCACACAGATGATCTCCCATGTAGCCAAGACTTAAACACACAGATGATCTCCCATGTAGCCAAGATTTAAACCTCTGAACAGTTATTGTTTTATCAACTTTACTATCAATCAGAATGTTGTTGTGATGATGATGAGAAGTACATGTTTGTGGTCACTCCCTGTAGACATTCTTCATTGGGTGTCATGGTGGCAACATTGTGTAATAGATGTATTTGACTTACAATTGTAACTACTTGCTGTTCAGAATATCTTGATGTGTATTTAGTCTCATGTCATCATTGTTTCCCTAACCCGGATTTCCGCAAGTGTTAGGATGCCATACTGAGTCTACTACTGAATCATCTGATGCATTATACTCACAATTCTGAAAGGCATTAAGACTTATCCCTTATCTCTATCATTTTGCTCTACCATTGATCATTATTTCATCTCTGCAACTCACAAATTTGTACTCTCATTATCTCATTGTAACCCTCAAGCTACAGGGTAACATTGCATATCTTCACTGTTTCCCTCACCAATAGATCCTCAGCTCCCTGTCATCGCATCCCAGAATGCAAGGCTCACTCCAGTCATTCTCTCTCATTGCTGCCATCAAGGCCTATGGTTCATCCTGCATAAAAGTCTCACCCTCACTGACAAGCCTTTTGCCTGATTATTGCATCTCAAACCTATTTTTCATGCCATTACAGTCTTTGCTATAAATCAACCGCCTTTTATTTTTTGTGTTTTCAAGGCTCCCAGGTTCCTTCAGATCCTCACCTCCTTCACCCTCTTAGGCGTTCACCAATGCAGCTGTGTCGGACAGTGAGGCCATCAGCAGCTGGGTGGCAAAGCGTCTAGATGAAACAGCTTCGTGGCTTCATCTCTCGGGCGACAAGAGCCAAGCGCTGAGCCGAGCCACACAGGAAGGCCCCACGCTGCTACTCTTCTCCCCTGACAATCCCTACTACACCACCAATGACCCCTTCACCCTGGTAAGTGGGAGACCTTTATAGGGCGCAGGGGACCTATCTGTGAGGCATCTGATGTGTGAACAGACTGGTTGGCAAACACAAATTTACATGAAGAGCCTGGCATTTATAGTAAGGGTGTAGGATGAATGACGTGGTGGTGTTGGTCATTTGCTACAGCACCCTGACTAGGTTTGGATACTCATAGTGGATGAGTAAGTTATTCATGAGTGTGGTGGGTCCCATGGATGCAAGAGGAAGGCTCCCTGTAATCCAGGATAATGGCAGAATGTCATCCTTTCTAAAAATATGTTTCTGAACTACAGCCCTTGTGGAAAAGAACTAAAGGGAAGGTGAGGCAAAGGGACAGAGGCTCACATACCAAAACAAAGACGGTGAATGTTAAAGTAAGGCGGCAACAAGCCAGGGCATCCCTCGGCTGTCATTCCACTGTGCTTCATGACATCTGTATTCATCAAAGAATCTTGATTTTATTAACCCTTAAACTTTACCTCTATTATGCAAAGCAACTGCAGTCTGTAGATATATTGTTTTCATTGCTAAAGGGAAAAATAAGCCAACAACTGCACCAGTGAACCTCCAGAATCAAACTTACCACGACCACTACTACCACGTGTAGGTCTCACGGCCTCTTGTAGCTTCCTTATGTTCTTATCTAAACTGGCAGCGTTACATGGGCAACATGCATATGACCTCTGATGTCTGGCGCATTTCCCTCTTTTTTGGCATTAACCCCTTCACGCCCAGATCTTTCCTTCGCTATAAAAAATTGTATGTTGTCGAGCCATAAAATTACGAAAAGTAACTGAATATACCAAATTAGTTAGCCGACAAGGATACTTAACAGGCCATATCTATGAAATATTGCTTATATTCACTAAAATTGTCTAATGGTACCCAAATTACAATGGAAATTACGTTATGGACCTCAAGGGGTTAAATCAATGAATCTTATGTAAACCAAAGACAATGAACTGATGATCTTTCCTGGGCACTGGAACCCTGCAGCCAGTGTCCCACCTGTGTTCCTCTGCTCTATTCTGTGTCTTTGTTGGTTCAGACAGCCTAACTAAGCTAACCCATTCATTATATAGAAGCTTGTAGTAAGTACCGTTCGCAGCAGCAGGTTCGACTTTATTATGAAAATGTAGTAAAAGGCTGCATGAAAAACATGGGTTATGTAGCTATACGTAAAGATGAATAACACAATGTGGCGAGAAGATGAATGTGAGCGAGAAGGTGTGTGTGAAAATGTACATGAGAGGATTTGTACATTTTCTCACTTGTATGAAGGATTGTTTGCCCTGCTGAGGATATTGGGATTGTTTTGCATCATTGAAGATAAATTGATGGTGTAAAACTGATCCTGCATAGTGTGATGATACAATAATGATAATAATAATTACTTTATTCTCACCTGAAGGCATACAGGAAAAACTACAAAATATATAGACATGAGGGAATGAACTGAACCCCTTCAAGCCCAGATCTTTCCTTTGCCATAAAAAATTGTCTGTTGTTAGCCATAAAATTACAAAAGGTCACTTTATATACCAAATTAGTTAGTCGACAAGGACACTAAACAGGTCATATCTATAAAATGTTGCTTATATTCACTAAAAATCGTCTAATGGTAGCCAAATTACCATGGTTATTACGTTCTGGGCCTCAAGGGGTTAAGTACTAAAGCAAATAAAAGATAATATAAACATGTAACCAATATAAACACAATGAACAGGCAATGGTTTGTTTTGCAGCTGCGGGAGCTTTCCCTCGAGTACTTCAACTGCAACCAGTCTGGCCGAGTGTCCACGCTGGCCCGCTATCTGGGGGCATCACGCTCCCGGGGCCGCACCCACCAGCGCAAGGTGGAGAGGGCCTGCCACACCTACCTGGCCGAGCACCTACAGCTGCTGCATCTCTCACAGCAACACTACACTGCTGAAGGCAAGACATTCCATCCTGATCTCCTCAGTACTACCGTGTCTTATCACTCAACGAAGGCCATATGTTAGCCATCTCTTTCTTCTTCATGCATGCAGTAAAACTTTCAGAACATTGGCTGTAGCCATTCTGTCTTATCAGGGTCAAGGTATCCTTTACAATAGGCTCAGAAAATTATAAAATGCTATTCCGTGAATTCATATGATTATAATGAGGTGTAGGAGGTAGTAGCCTCTGGTGACATTAGTGAACCTTGGAGTTTGCACACTAGTACCGGAGACCTTGTCAGGAACTACCACGTGTAGGTCTCACAGCCTCTTGTATCTCCCTTATTTTCTTATGTTCTTTCTTATGTTCTTATGACAGTAGCCTCTTGCAGGTGAAAGGTGCAGACTCAGCTGGGAGGCGGGCGGGGACTGTATTCCTGCACGGGAGGGAAGCCTGGTCACGGAGGAGTGTGCCAACCCCAACCTGCAGTGAGTTGTCTCCATCTTCTCCCGTCATCACAAAGCCCATAGATATAAGTCTTTTATATTCCTTATACTCTTGTTATGGTTAGAAAGTAAGGGGAATAAGTTTGTGCATCTATAGTAAATTTTCATTCAACTTGCCCAGAAGCCACGCCCCCTGCCTTTCCCCCCTTTTCTACATGGCAACTGATTGGTGCACTCCTTGTATCATCACTACCAATCACAATATCCTCACTACTTATCAGCGCTTGACCACTGGGCAGAGCAATCTTCACTACAAAGGGTGTAGTGTCCACCAGGAGTGTGTGTAGTGCACATGTTATCTTCACTACACCCTCTGTAGTGAAGATTGCTCTGCCCAGTGGTCACGTGCTGATAAGTAGTGAGGATATTGTGATTGGTAGTGATGATACGAGGAGTGCACCAATCAGCTGCCACGTAGAAAAGGGGGGAAAGGCAGGGGGCGTGGCTTCTGGGCAAGTTAAACGTAAATTTACTATAGTTATACATGATCTGTTACTGTTACTTGACTTTCCTTATGATGACTAGCATTTTGATCATAGCATACAGTGTTCAGGAATAGTATGTGTGTTTAGGTATATGATTAAGATGCGTCCTTAGTAATTCTTATGTTCTTATGAGCTTTCTCTTTTATTGCCTTGCTGAAGATGTCACCGGCATAGTTTTCATCGTGGTTTTGAAAGGTGGGTTCTAAGTTTATGAGGGTCAGCCTTTCTCCCCTGATGCCTATTCTCCAAGCTTTTGAACAGAGGAATAATAAGCATTGTTCTTAGTCTCATAAGCAGGTTCTTAGTAACACCTTATTTTGTTCAGATTAACTCATTCCCCTCCTTTATTGTGGTTCCATAGGCTTTTAACCATGGATAAAGGCATCTATATATCTATGGAGAAAGCTATACTTCTTTCTCTTCTTCAAATATCATCTTTTCTTTACAATTTTTTCCCTGCGTTCCTTCAAATATCCAGTCTCTTGTTTCTCCTCTCAATACATCTTTTCTGTCACCTTGTTCTAAATCATTGATCAGTTTTAGAGGAGAGAAGTGCAGGTTTGTAATGTCTCATCTATTTCTTCCCGCCAGAGTGAAGGCCAATCTGCTTCACCACGTCAAGAGCCTCATGATGGTGCTCAGTGACTCCTGCCGCGAGATGGTGCTGCAGTACACCCCCTGGAAGGACCCTTTATGCTGCCATAAGGCCAACACCACCAACACCTCCTCCAGTGCCTCCCCCTCACCACACCTCCCCTTGATCAAGACTCAGACCGGGGATAAGGTGAGGTGCTGTGTGACTCATGGACCCTTTGTATCCCATCCTGCCTTGTCCTGGGAGTATTTTGATGTACTGTCCCCTTCCTCAGTGCTGCATTGTCTTATACATAACACACCCTCAAGGAATCACAGCCTCTCACCCTCATGCCTTTTAGTCGCCTCCCACAACATGCAAGGAATACAGACACATACACCTCTTGTATCAGGGCTGGCTGGGTGGCTTACTCCCCCCCCCCCCTCCCCCTTTCAGGCTGTCTGCACCACACAGTTATACAGGGTGTAACACGAGTTTCTGCAAATATTGATACAGGTGAAAGAACATGTAATTCTAAGCACAAAATATTCTATAACCATATGCTTTTTGAAGCTTCCTTTAGACGTGAGATGAAGTTAGAAAAATTAGCGCGGCCAGTAATTTCACCATGGCAGGCGGCTGCCGCTCGGTGACATTTTGAATGATTTAATCATAATGTTTACTAGTAATGGAGCATTACATTATCTTATAACAACACAATTGGTATTAATGAACATATTATTACTAAATAAGCAGTACATGCGAACAGCAGGGCTGTAATAAACAATACTGTAAAAGGCTACATGGCATTGTGTCAGGGAGGGGTAGGATGGAACACGTGACTCAGCTGATCGGCGTGAGGCCTCGCAGCCTAGTCCCTCCTTCCTCCCCCGCCCCGATGCATTGCCACTTAGCCTTTTACAATATTGTTTATTACAGCCCTGCTGTTCTCATGTACTGCTTATTTAGTAATAACATGTCCATTAATACCAATTGTGTTGTTATAAGATAATGTAATGCTCCATTACTAGTAAACATTATGATTAAATCATTCAAAATGTCACCGAGCGGCAGCCGCCTGCCATGGTGAAATTACTGGCCGCGCTAATTTTTCTAACTTCATCTCACGTCTAAAGGAAGCTTCAAAAATCATATGGTTATAGAATATTTTGTGCTTAGAATTACATGTTCTTTCACCTGTATCAATATTTGCAGAAACTCGTGTTACACCCTGTATAAGCCACAGTTGCGGGGACGGTGGGGCCAACACAGAGGGTTAACAAAATAAGTAATGACATTTTCCCGAAGTGAATCCATTTTCTTTCTGTAAACACTCCATTATGTAGATACAATGAGAGATTTTCAAGTTTTAGATTGGTATTGTGTTTTGACATCACTTATACATTTCAATAGTTAACAGTCTCAAACAACCAGTGCGTTTAGCTTGGAGTGTTTCTGACGATATATCTGTACCAGGGCTTTGAAACGGTTTAAGGGAACGAAAACGAAAACTGGAACGAACAAAATTATGCTCGGAACAAAACGGAAACTAAAACGTTCTCATATTTATTGTTCCGGAGCAAAAACGCTATTTTGAAATCCCTGTAACCGGTTAATAATGTTATTTTTTCGTTCCATGCATATCTGTTGGTCAATAATCCATTTTCACTTCCAGTAGCCAAATGATTTCAGTAAATACATCTTTTATCTGCAATCATGCTTCAATCTTCATAGCCTAATGCTTGGTGTGCCGAATTTCGGTGTGAGTGTCCTTGGAGTACCACATGTAGTCATAGATTTCATTGATTAGGTTTATTTAATTAGTGGGCTGGTGATATTTCGAATTAGTATATTTTTTCCATATATAATATTAATAAATATTTTAGTGATTCATGTCTTTACGGCAACTGAGATGCATACTCCTACACTACGCTTCCTTTATTGTATCTGTAAATGTGTTGCCTTATTTAAGTCTTATAATAATATAGTTCTTACGACATCTAAGGCTTTGATTTTGTTGGATACTGTGCACCATGAAATGTATGGCTTTATTACCATCAATAAGAATGTAGTCATGTATAGGCATTATTATTTATTAGGGCTAATAGCATATCCTGGTTTAAGAATAACGTTCTAACCGGTTCAGGAACGTTGTGTTTGAAGGAGGAACGGAAAACGAAACTTTAATAATACTGTTTCTGATCGTAACGAACCGTTTGAAAAATAATTTAGTTTTTAAGCCCTGATCTGTACTGCTTCCTTAATTGTAAGCCATGTCCAAGGTGGCAGCCAAATGTAAACGTGTTGTGTTAACACTGAAGCAGAAAATGGACATATGTAAACATCTGGAACAACTGAGAACAGACATGATTTTACTATTTTACTTGGTTTTTACTAAAGATATAATCTTTATAAGAGTACCACTCAACCAACCGGGAAATCCAGCTATCCGCAGCACACAGTCCCCCCAGGGCGCCGGGCAGCTGGGGTCATGCCGTATTTCTTTCTTTCAAAAGGTTCCTTATGAAAGAACAAAACATTGAGGCAAAAGGTTTTATTCCACAGTATTTGTTATGTGTCATTCCTCTCAAACACCACATG
The DNA here is from genome assembly GCA_016584305.1 of Chionoecetes opilio. Taxonomy (NCBI): domain Eukaryota; kingdom Metazoa; phylum Arthropoda; class Malacostraca; order Decapoda; family Majidae; genus Chionoecetes; species Chionoecetes opilio. Next base: position 49,583 of record JACEEZ010000271.1, read on the forward strand.
TATTGACTGAACTGTGTGATTATGTATATGAAGTACTCGGCCTTTACTGACATATTTCACTGTTCAATTTGCAAGGTACTACACACAAATAGTGGCAGTTAAATTTAGCATTGTATTTTGCCCTCTACTACTTTAGGGAATATTGAATTAATTTCATGTTGGACAAAAGAAAAGTTTTCATATTGTTTCGTTACTGTTACTTACATGTTTTGTATACATATATATATATATATATATATATATATATATATATATATATATATATATATATATATATATATATATTTTTGTTGTCTATAAACTACTATACTCTGTTTTTTTAACGAGGCGAGAATTCCTGAACCCTTGCTGTTTATTGACTGATATTTGATGCCAGGAGAAGGGAATACAACAATTTTTCTAATTTCAGCTGTATTTGATCATAGTTAACCATATTATCAGGTAAACATAGGCATAATTTTAAGCATGAGACCTTAAGATAGAATGGAATTTTCGCCTCGTTAAAAAAAATAGACTATACTACCACTACTACTGTCTTAGTGAAGGGTGTGGTGTGTTCCAGGGTGTTGTGGGAGGGCAGCCGGACGACCACATAGAGCGACTGCAGGTGCGGGCCGGGGAGGAGCAGTGCAGGCGGCTGTTCCACGGGTCACTGCTCGGCACTCTGCCCTTCATCAAGGATCAGGACGCACCTCTGGACATCACAGGCAAGGACATGACAGAAGGGAAAGTTGTGATGCTCAGGGGCAAAATGGGTCAATTTCACCTGGCATTGCGTACATGATAACAACACCAAGATAAACAAGACATCATCCAATTTAACCTAACATTTCTAACATGATAACAACACAGGATAAACAAGACATCATCCAATTTAACCTAACATTTCTAACATGATAACAACACAGGATAAACAAGACATCATCCAATTTAACCTAACATTCAATACATGATAACAACACAGGATAAATAAGGCGCCATCCAATTTAACCTAACATTCAATACATGATAACAAAACATCATCCTTTGTGGTAGATGTGCTTGGGATTCTGTCATCATTCAGCATAATTTCTTTCACCATCACTTCTTTCATCATTCACCATCACTTTCAGGTCTGGGATGCCGCACCAACAAGACACTCTCCTTCCTCGCCCTGGACTCCCTTCACCACCAGGACGTGGCGGAGAGGCTCGGCGTGAACCTCTCCTCCCTCTCCTCCCCGCCCAACACGGCCGCCCTCATCGTGGACGTGAAGAGGGAGGCGCACTTCATCCTGGACGCCTCACTCTCCAAGCACACCCTCGCAGCATTCATTCTTAACTATACCCATGGACTCTTGGACAGGTGAGAGGCAGTGAAGGTTTCCATTCTTCTTCTTTCTGTTTAACGTCAGTTTTTCTCATTATATTTTATGAGGTTAGACGGCCGATGATACGCTTCCAACTATCTCTATCCCTTGCCTTAACTTCTTCAATGCCCAATGCTGCCAGATCCTCTTCAACACACTGCCTCCATGTCTTCCTTGGCCTGCCCGGTGGACGGCGACCTGGAACTTCCACTCTAACAGCTCTCCCCAATGCCTCACCACCCATATCAATCAATCAATCATTGGGGGCATACGCCGGGGGGCACGTCGCCTCGCCCACCCTACGACGCCACTCCCGGGGGTCACCACGCTCGAGTTCCCATGCAGGCTCCTTTCCCATACCAAGCAGCTCTCGACAAGAAACATCAACTTGCCCCAGCCACGAGCCTTGTGGGCGCCCCCTTGGCCTCCTCCACGCCGGATTGTCTCTTACAGATACAACCCGATGGGATGGATCGGTTTCAGGGTAGCGTGCCACATGCCCATATAGCCGAAGTTGGCGCTGACGGACTATGCAGGTAATAGGCCTTGATTCAGTCTCACGGTGCAATCGCTGATTTGACACGTAATCATCCCAGCGATACCCCATGATTCTGAGAAGACACTTATTACCAAAGGCATTGATTCGTCTCTTCAAGTCACTATTTAGTGTCCATGTCTCACAACCATAGAGTAAGACAGGGATCACAAGCGACTTGAAGATCCGGATCTTTGTCCTCCTGCACAGGTACCGACAACGCCAAATACTCCCGCTGAGCGAGTCCATAACACCGTGGGCTATGCCAATCCGCCGTAAGACTTCTTGATGTGACCCGCCGTCATTATGGACTGCGCTACCAAGGTATGTAAAACTTTCCAAGATCTCAATGTCCTCGCCACACGCATGAACAGACTGTACTGCTTCATCTAGTAAGTCTCCAAACACCTGGACCTTGGTCTCTAGCCAGGAGACCTCAAGTCCCAAAGGCTTTGCCTCCTCGTGCAGCGCCTCGAGAGCCATCACCAGGACCTCCAGCGACTCGGCAAAGATTACTGCATCATCGGCAAAACCAAGATCAGTGATCTTGGTGTTGCCGACGGATGCTCCACAATCACTTTGATCTACAACCTTGTCCAATACCCAGTCCATACAAGCGTTGAAAAGTGATGGGGCAAGGACGCACCCTTGCCTCACTCCTGTATTCACAGGAAAGAAGCTGGATACACCTGCCCCACACTTCACAGCACTCTCAGTCCCAGAATACAGACCAGTTATCAAACCAATACTCCTTGCAGGAATCCAGCGAAGTCGCAGAAGATCCCAGAGTGACTCACGATGCACTGAGTCAAACGCCTTCTTGAGATCAACATAGGCTGCAAGCATCCCCTGTCGAAACTCACGTCGGCGTTCCTCCAGGACACGAAGCGCTAGGATATGGTCCGTTGTTGACTTACCAGGCGTGAACCCAGACTGCTGAGGTCTCTGATGCTTCACCAGATGACTGCGAATTCGTGTCAGCAATAGATGGGCAAGCACCTTGCCTGGTACGCTGAGCAGTGTAATACCGCTGTAATTGTTGCAGTCCTGACGGTCCCCTTTCCCTTTTCAGATAGGGACGACCAGCCCCGTTTTCCAGTCAGGAGGAATGGTACCTGATTGCCACACGGCAGTCAGGACAGCATGCAACCCGCGGATCATGGCCTCACCCCCAGCTTTGAGGAGCTCCGCACTGATATTACAAACACCAGCTGCCTTTCCACCCCTCAACTTTGCTACAGCCTCTCTGACTTCGTCAAGAGAGGGTGCGGTTTCGTCAATGGGAGGATCGGCATTCACTGCCTGTAACCCAGTGGTGTGAAGCTGCTCAGTTGGAGGGTCCACCGTGAACAACTGCCCAAAGTATTCAGCCCAACGAGCCATCTGCCCATCCATGTCCGACACGAGGCGCCCATCTGCTGTTCGAATAGCACTCGCCCGAGAAGGAGACTTGGAACGGAGCTTCTTCAGGGCTCGGTAGGCGGGTCGGAGGTCATTAGCGTTCAAATGACCCTCGACATCCTCAGCGAGACTCCTGACATACCTCTCCTTGTCTCTCCTCAGGAGGGTTCTAGTCCGGCGTGACAGCCCTGTGCTGGTCCCGGTTCCCAGCCAGCCTGGCAGCGCGACTCTCCTCGATTTTCTCCAGCGTCTCCGTCGAGACAAAACCACGTCTTGACCTCGGGCGCTCCCCAATACACTCCTTGGCAGCCTGTAGAGTTTCACGTTTGAAGACACCACCCATATACACTTATATAATCACTGCTTGCTGTCCCTCCAGCCTATTTTTTTTCCAGTTTACTCTATTATTGTTTATTTTTCAGACTTGACAAAACACGAACTAATTCAATGTGAGCTGATTTATTATTACTTGCTTTATTATTATAGTGAGAGTTCATTCTTTATTTGAATACACTAATTGTTAACTTATTTTCCCCCATTAAGGTTTGGTTAGTGTTCCCTAATTATTGTTTTTCTCTCTCTAAAATTCCTATGCTCTGCTTGCCACACTTCTGTGAAAAGCCTGAAGCAAAGCTGTGATTTATGTAACTGTACTGTGCCAGATCACCATCTTTGCAGTGCCTCACAGGTGAAAGTACAGATATTTCAAGGGAGCCGGCAGGGAATGTAGATTAAGGAAGCTTAATAGATAATGGAATGCTTGGTAGCAACCCGTATTTGGTGCTGCATAAACTGTTGCCTTCCAGAACCTTTGTGAGCGGGGCAAAGGACAAGACACAGTGTGGTGCTTCTCTGTGCATCCAGGAGCTGACGGCTGATAATTACTTTGAGGTCACACAGCAGACCGGCAAGGTGGGTGAGCCATTCCTCATAGACAGGGCTGACGTGTGCAGCATAAAGAGATGCCTGTACTCGCCGCACGTTAAGTTGGCGAAAATGAGGCCCCTTCACTCTCCCCTTTCGAATGCACGGGATTGGCTGAAGTGTTGGGTGTTGGGGCTTTAGGGCGGAACTTGGAGTAAGGCATTCTCACCCAACACCCAACACCTCAGCCAACCTCGTGCGTTCGGAAGGGGGGAGTGAAGGGGCCCCATTTTTGCCAACTTAACGTGTGGCGAGTAGTATAAGTCTGTATTATTTAGTCAAACAGCCTTGTAACACTTTTTCTATCTGTCTATCTGTATATAAAAAAAAAAAAATTCCTTTAATGGACAAGGCTGTATACAAGAAAAAAAGGCAAAATATTGTATGCAAAAATCCATAGCACGTCTACAACTGCATACCTCTCCCCCTCCCGTGGCCTCGCTGCATAAGACTTTCTACCTGCTCTCATCCCTATTCTGTCCATCTTCCTAATGCAAGAGTCAACCAGTACCTTTACTCTTGCATCCCTTTTACTGGTAAACTGGAGTTTTCTTCTTGATTCTTTTTTCTGCCTTCCTACAACTTCAATTATTTCAAAAGGGGAGTGTCACAATACCTCCCAAACTAAAGGCCCAGCCATTTTGTAAATCTCTTACTGTCTACTATATGGGGACTGGCAATCAGTGGCCGTTTCATTACATAATTTTTTTTCAACCCTTGGCCAATTGGACCCCAAAGAGAAATGTGTGGTGGAAAAGCCAGCCAGGTACCCTGCCATTACAGTCTTTGTCATGCTTCACCAGTCTTTTATTTGTTGTGTTTTCAAGGCCCCAGGCACCCTGCCATTACAGTCTTTGTCATACACACCAGTCTTTTATTTGTTGTGTTTTCAAGGCCCCAGGCACCCTGCCATTACCGTGCCATTACTCAAAAGCCAACATGTTACTTTGGCTGTTTTCATGACGACCAAGGTTTCTCAAAGACTGTACAAGATTCCATAAACACATATAAAATCTTCTTCAAACTAATGTGAACACTTAAGAGGGAACCACAATCAAGTTGTTGGTTATGGTTTTGTCTTTTACAATTTATTATGAAACAACAAGCAAGAATTTTCATCTTTCTGTCTTCAACCAAACCATTGCCTCCACCCACACCAGAACACCTTTACAGAAGCCTGTGTGTGGGTGTGTTAGGTTGAGGTTGTTATATTTTGCTATATACTGATTATAATACTAGTCTACTGTCTCGTTTTAGTGTTATGTCTATTGTTCTTTTTAATTGGTGTTTTAGTTCGTAATATAATGTTGCTTCATATTAATTATAATGTCCATTATTTAGTCTTACTAGTCTACTGTCTTGTTTTAGTTAAATTTGGTATATGTATTCGCTTGTGAAACTAACAAATATGTGTAAATATTATAAAACTGGTCAATAAACTATATCTGTGTGTGTTGCAGACAGTGGTGGTGCTGCACTACAACAGCAACTGTGTGGCATGCAGCAGCGTGGGCCACGTGTTCCTGGCGGCAGCACACACCCTGCGCCGCCTTCACGACGTCACCTTTGCGCGCATCAACACCGCGGGCAATACCCTGCCCTGGCACCTCCACTTCACCGCCCTGCCATCCATCATAGTGCATCCCCCACTCAGGTCAGGCTGTGGCACCTGCCTTTATGTTGCATTCTAAACAAAACTTCATTTCAGGAACCATTACAAATAAGGAATAGCAATGAAGTGGACATGCATATTTATGTTTATTACGTACATATAAGGACTCGGGCCACAGGGGGCCAGTTAATTATAATTTTTTGTGTGTGTGCTGTCATGAGTGGGAATGACAAAGAACATTGGATGGAAGCGTCTGCTTCTTTCCTCACTAAATATCCTAACCCAATGGTTCTTGTGGTTGCAGGAAGTCCGAGAGTAGAGTGTTTGACCTGAGCCATCCGATAACCCCGGCCAGCGTACTGTCCTTCATCATGGCAGACTTGGGGCCGCGGCAGCGCATCACCCTGGCCCTGCAGGCGTGTGGGGAGCCGTGCAGGGAGGGGGTGCTGCACGAGGCGGCCCTCACCTCCACCACGCTGCACCACAACATCACACTCTCCACCTCAAGGCTGCAGCGGCTCCTGGACAGGCTGGTGAAGGCCGGCCCGGCCACCCACGCCGCCGCAGACTTCTCCCTCCGTGAGCAGCGTCAGTATGAGCGGCTGTGGCACGCCAGGTCACGCCTCGTCAAGGACATCAAAACACAGAGGAAGAAGCTGGAACACCTCAATCACATGCAGAAGCTGTTGTCAAAACCCCTCGATCAAGCGGCTCTTGACAGTATGCGAGTGGAATCCTTCAATTACCTGATGGAAAAGCTATCTGCCACTCCCTCCTCCTCTTCCTCTCCTAGCCCCTCCCCATCCTTATATCCCTCTAAAGAGCCTTCTATCCAAGACACTACCCATGACGAGTTGTAGGGGAGTGAGGCTGCAATGTTACAAGTGCTGGAGCCTTTTCCTGTGATACACTTATTTGTAGGAAAACTGTAAAGATTAGAACACACCCTCATGCACTCATATCATCATCTCACACATTTCATTGATCATGCTCACGATGGGAAGGGTTTTGTTATGGAAAGTCACGTCATATTCTGATGACTGAACTTTTATGGGGAAAAGACTATATCTTTATTTACCTGTCTAGTAATTCAGAGTTATCTAGTTATTTATAGATACATAGCCTACAGTTCTTTCTGTTACAGATTTACACTTTTATGTGAAAGATTTATATTTATGTTCTTGAGTTAGCAGTTAAGTTAAGGCTGAGAGGTCAAGATTTTTGTAATCTTTTCATTCCATATAGACACGAAAAAATATTATTTCATACTCATGTTGTGCCAAAATCTGGGCATTGCCAGAGACATGAGCAATTTCAAGCGGGAGCATTTGCTATGTATTTGATGGATTTTTTTTATTATATATATATATATATATATATAAAATAAAATTATATATTATATATATATATATATATATATATATATTATATATATATATATATATATATATATATATTATATATATATATATATATATTATATATATATATATTATATATATATATATATATATATATATATATATTATATTATATATATATATATATATATATATATATATTTGTTTGAAACATTGAGGTGAATTGTGTCCCTCTGAGGGATAAGATTTGTTGATGCTTTGGCTGTAAAGCGAGAGGGTTTGGGTTCATTGTGTGGACATTGCTGAAGATTTTGTGAAATTGGTGGCAATATTCCGTGCCCATTAACAGACTCAAATGTAAGGAGAACCATTGAAGGCTTTCAGACTGAGAATTTTGAACCTTGCAATACTTTAGTTCAAAGTAAAGCAAAGTGACCATTCCTTACCTATACATGACTACAGCGTTCCTATTTTTTTTATATAAGTTTGTGTTTGCTCAAAGTACAGTGAAATTAACGTCATTCCTGCACTAAAGTAAACTTTTGTAATAATTTTATTACCGAGTCATATACCACTTCACCGCCTGAACACTGACCTCACTATGCCTTCTCCTGCTCTGCACTGTGTGTGTGTGTCACGTGTGTGAGTGTATGCGTGCATGTGTGCCTGTGTTTGCATGCGTGCTTTAACTCTCGAGCAGGTGGGAGAGTAACGTGTGACAGATTTATACACCTATAACTATCCTTCATTCTCTCTCTCTCTCTCTCTCTCTCTCTCTCTCTCTCTCTCTCTCTCTCCTCTCTCTCTCTCTCTCTCTCTCTCTCCTCTCTCTCCTCTCTCTCTCTCTCTCTCTCTACCATCTCCTCTCCTCTACATCTCTCTCTCCTCTCTCTCTCTTCTCTCTCATCTCTCTCTCTCTTCTCAATCAGTCATCTCTCTCTCCTCCTCTCATCTCTCTCTCTCTATCTCTCTCTCTCCGTCATCTCTCCTCTCATCCTCCCTCTCTCTCTCCTCCTCATCCTCTCTCTCTCTTCTCTCTCTCTCTCTTCTCTCGTCTTCCTCTCTCTCTGTCTCATCTCTCGTCTCTCTCGTCTCTCTCTGCATCTCTCTCTACTCCTCTCTCTCTCTACTCTCAGTCTCTTCCTCTCTACTTCTCTCATCTCTCTCTCTCCTCCTCTCTCTCTCTCTCTCTCTCTCTCTCTCTCTCTCTCTCTCTCTCTCTCTCTCTCTCTCTCTCTCTCTCTCTCTCTCTCTCTCTCTCTCTCTCTTTCCTATCCAAAAGAAGGTACTAAGTCCAGATGGTTCAGGACTATTTCATTATTATTTTTTCTTTTCTGACAAGAGAAGCTCTGTGATCCATGTGAGCGATTTTTGCTTCCAGGTCGATGGGTTTTCCTTGTTTAGGATCCGTGACTTCACGCTCCACTGTGGGGACAGGCCGCAGTTCCTCCCTTCTTTTATGTCCATTTTGTATAATGTACTCAGGGAATTCTTGAGTATAGAGTTATGAAGATGAATGGTTGTTTTTCTTCAACCTTCCTTTGCCTTGGGTTGTCACGACACTCTGTGAACTGACTCGGTAGGAGACAACACACACACAACAGGCTCAGCTGGGCCACGTTATCCTGTCCTATCCTAAATCATTCATACACTTGGGAAAACATGAGGAATTTAATGAGCCATCAACAGATGATACAAGATGAATAACAAGATAAGGCCTTCCTTAGCCTTCATTACAAAAGTATGTATTTTATTTTCAGTTCCTGGAAGTTAATCGTATCACCACTACCATAGATAACACTAAAGTCGCCAGGACAACGTTTTTTTCGATGTAAAGACGTGTGGTGGCGTTAATACTTACATTTCTACATCCATGTTTTCAGGAAAGTTAAAAGGAGCTATCTGGAGAGTGTGTCATTTTGTGTCTTCATCTGTATCATATTATGGCTCTAAATCAACAAATTACAAAAATATCACCAGAGTGGCGACCTACACTAATAGATCGTCAGCTAGTGTTTGTTCTGATGAGTGTCCTCCCGTCGTCGTCGGCCCGAAAAAAAAACGTAGTGAAATTTGAAACCGTATAGCCTATACTTACAGATACAAAGCATAAAACAACACTGAAACAGGGTAGATTATACAGTCATGATATAAACTACTGTGTATCATCTTCAGTGGCACAGACACAGCAGTAGTGATGCTATAATTTGTAATATATGGCGCCTGGCAACATTATAAAAATTTATAAAAATCACCATGTACATGGTGAAGCAAAAGTTTTACAGAAAATGTGATTATTGAGACCGGCAGAGAGTAAAAGGTATATAAAGATGGGGGCAAATGCTATGCTGCGTGTGGCCTCAGTGCTCATCTCCGTCGCATTAGCCTTTGAGCCTGTGGTGGGTGAGAACCTACAGTATTACCCTGGGACACAAGGCTAGTGTGACATCCGGCTTACCACAGTTACCTTCCCCACTTCAGAGAGAGTCCTACTCCATATAATGCCCATTTTAGGTCCCCTTAGAGCTAGTGCACTAAGCTATAGGATAGGAAAAATCGCCACCCAGGGCAAACCCTGGGTATACAGGCAACCAATACCCACATCTGGTTAGTGTAACCAGGCTACACTTAGATCTGAAAGAAAAAGAAACACACGTCTGGCAACGCCGTGCCAATCCTGCCGAGGCCGGCTGTCCGCCAGCCGGCTCGGAGCCATCATTCTTAATTTTGCCTTCATCGAGTCAACACCTGCTGCGTCTCCTGTAAGACGTGTTGTTTCTCTTCAGGCCATATAGTAAGCACCTGCTGTTTTTCGTGTTTACATGGGTGTGTGTGAAGTTTTTACCCATTCATACTTCGTAATCCTTCTGTAGGGTTCACGGGCATGAGTGTAGTTTATTCTTCATCCCTGGCCGGGCCCAGCTGTGTCTTAAATATATTTTATTCGGCTGGTGTCTGTGTCTGTGGTGTTAAGCTACGCCCCAGGGGCGTACCCTTTCTCCCCTGGGCATTTCACCCTTTCTCCCCTGGGCATTATTTCCCCGCCAGGGCGTCCCTGGCCTGACACCTGGTCTGCCACGTGTAAGGGCGGACCGGTCTCTGGGTTCTCGGCTGGGCCTCGCCAAGTCGTCCATCTCCTCGTCTCGCACCTCCCGACCCCCTGCCTCTGCTTCCATGAGCTCGGCGTCGATCGTGCTGACGGTGGAGCAAGATCTGGCGGTCTCCTCAGTCCCTCACCATGACCGCGACTCCCAGGTCGAGGACTTGCCGGGTGGGTCTGTGGCTCCTACGGCTGGTCAGGCGTCTCCTGGGCCTTCCCCACCCTCACCTGTGCCTCCGGGGTTGTCGGCTTGGATGACTTCAGTGAACTCCTTCATGGCAAGAATGGAGATCCACTTAACTTCTGGGTCCCATTCTCCGACGCCGAGGCGTCGCAGGTCCCCATCGCCTGCTTCCCTCTCACCGGTGCCTCCTTCTGAGTCTGTGGTAGTCGAGGATGACTACCTGGTGTGCTCCGATGGGGAAGAGGATGCTGCCCTACCCGTGCCCAAGCGACGACAGTTCGGGGACTTCCGCCCCCTGGCTTCCTGTCCGCCGGGCCCTTCCTCCGCCTTTTCTTCTGAGGTGCCTTCTAGGTGCACTTCCCCTCGTCCCGCTGCGGAGGATGCCTTGGGACTCCCTCCTTCTTCCTCCGTCCTGTTTACCTGGGCACCGATGCCACCGTCGATTGCTTGTGAGACGGTTGACGGGCGGCTTGTTGCCATCGGTCGTCTGGAGGACGGCTCGTGGGGCCCAGTTCCGGACTTGGAGGTGCGTCGCTCCCGGGAGGACGGGGGACAGGAGTCCTACCTCTACCGCCGGATTCCTTTCTCTCGCCTGAACGCTCCCTCGAAGCAGCCTGCGGTTTCTTCGGCGGCCGCTTTGGATGCTCGGGCCTCCTTACTGGCTGAGCCTAGTTTGGTCAGGGATGGCTTCCCGTGCGTGGAGGGAAGCCAGGATGCCAGGTGGCTTTCTCTCGGGGGCCAAGAACGGTTGCCCTGGATGAAGGCCGGCCTGGACCCTGCCAAAGTGTGGAGAGCGGGTACCACCAGTGTGAACCGGGGTCCTTCTCCGTCCTGGGCCCCGATCCCGGTTCTCCTGGCCTCTGGTGGCTTTCCACGTGTGATGGCTGATTTCCTCCGGGTGTCCCGGCTTTCTGCCAAGGACCTCCTGTGGCGGGCGCAACCGGTGAAGGAGGAGCTTTTTCGCCGGGACTTTCAGGAGCGGCAACACGCCTCCCTGTTGACCTCTTCTGTTGCCTTCTTCAGTCAGCTGGCGGAGTGGCTCTCCTCCCTCGCCGTGGATCACACTTCCCTCTCCCCGGCCTCCCGGTCGGATGTCTGTCGGCTTTGTCGACCGCCTGTGTGCGTTCGGCGCCTCCCTCCTCCTGACGGTCTGCCTGCCATTGACAGGGCCGTCCTGCCCGCTTGGCTCTTCGGCGCGAGGCCTTTCGGGGCCTGCCGGAGCTGACTCGACAGCAGATTCTCCGGATTAGTCCCTTCGATTCGGAGGTCTTGTCGGAGCCCTCCTTGCAGCAGTGTCTCGCCTCAATCCCCCCCACCGTCACTCTGGTGTCTACTCCGGCCCCCAGATCGTCTCAGCCGGGGGGTTCCGGGAGGGGGTCCAGCAGTGTTCGTCGGGGCTCTTCTCGTCGGGAGGGGCAGTCCAGGAGTGCTCACCCCCGTGTGGATGGCCCCCAGGATCCTTGTCGTTCCAGTCGGGGTGGGCCTTCCGGGTTCAGGGGCTCTGGGTCTCGGGCCTTTCGCTCGGGGCCCGCTACTGTCTACAAGCCTTCCTCCAAGGGTCGCTCTCGCTTCTGAGCCTCCCTTCCAGGGCCTCCTGTCTGGGTTTCGGGCAGCCTGGCCGCAGAGAGGTTGGGCCGCCAGGGTGGTCCGAAACGGTCTTTCTTGGCCCTGGATTGCCCTACCGCCCCTTCGGCGACCTCCTTCTTGGACGCCGGTCTCCACAGTGCTCGCCGCCCACGTGTCGGACATGCACTCCTCCGGGGTACTGGAGAAGGCGCGGGGAAAGGTCTTTCTTTCCCGCATTTTCATCGTACCCAAGAAGGACTCTTCGAAGGGGCGGCTTATCTTGGACCTCAGCCGCCTAAACGGATTTGTGCGCAACCACCGATTCCGTATGCTGACCTTGGCCCAGGTCCGCCTTCGGCTGAGGCAAGGGGACTGGATGGCGTCCCTCGATCTCAAGGACGCCTACTGGCATGTCCCCATTCATCCTCGGTTCCGGCGCTTCCTGGCCTTCCAGGTGGGATTGGACACGTGGCAGTTCACCAGACTGCCCTTCGGCCTCTCCATCGCTCCGAGGGTTTTTACGCGGCTCACCAAGGTGGTGGCTCAGACGATGGTGTCTGCAGGGGTGAATTGCCTCATGTATTTGGACGATTGGCTGGTGTCCGCCCCGTCTCAGGAGGAAGCGGTTCGCATGCTGGACCGAGCTTTGGCGGTGGCGGGGGAGATGGGGTTCCTAGTCAACAAGGGAAAGTCCGTCCTTACCCCCTCTCCCCGCATTACTTGGCTGGGCATGCAATGGGACTCCCGTTCGGCTGCGGTCCGCATCTCGGGGGAAAATGCGGCCAAGCTTCATCAACACCTCTTCCGGGCCTCGGTGTCCCGTTTTTTGTCAAGGAGGCATTGGGAGTCCCTTCTCGGCTCGCTCAACTTCGCCGCAGAAGTCACTCCCCTAGGCCGCCTTCGTCTCCGTTGCCTTGTCCGGGTGGTGAACACAGCCGTTCCGGTGCGGCTCCGTGACTTGCTCCGGCCCGTCCCTCCCCTGGCCCTCACACTACTGGACGAGTGGTTGGTGGAGGGCGGTTTCTCCGCGTGGACGGGGTGGCTGCCTCCGCCCCCTACGGTCTTCGTGATGTCGGATGCGTCGGACGTCGGGTGGGGCTACCAATCCTCCGACGGCCAGCAGGGTTTCGGCGGGTGGTCCGGGGTGGAGCGCAGACTCCACATCAACGTCAAGGAGCTGCTGGTCCCTCTTCTCTTCCTCCGATCGAACCCGATCCCAGAAGGGACGGCTCTCTGCTTCGAGATGGACAACATGGTCGTGGTCCACTGTCTCGCCCGCCAAGGGACATCCAGATCCGCCCTTCTGTTGTCCCTTTCGGAGCAGATCTTCGGCCTGGCAGCCCGTTTCCACCTTCATCTGTCTGCCAGGTTCCTGCCGGGAGTGGAGAATGTGTGGGCCGACGCCCTGTCTCGCTTCCGGGGCTCGTCGGTGGAGTGGCAGCTTCGCCCGGAGCGCTTTGCGGCTCTCTGTCGGCGGTGGGGCACTCCGGAGGTGGACCTCTTTGCGTCCCGCCGCTCTGCCCAACTACAGGCCTTTTTGACGAGGGGGGACCGTACAGCTGCGGGAGGCCCGGACGCCCTCACGGAAGACTGGAACAGGTGGCGCCATGTTTACCTGTTTCCGCCTCCCTGCACCAGTGTTCTCCTGAAGGTATGCAACAAACTGCGTTCCTATAGGGGCAAGGTGACCATGGTGGCTCCTCTCTGGCCGGCGCAACCATGGTTCTCCGAACTGAAGGCCTGGTGTCCCTCCCCGGTTCCTCTAGGGGCCCTCGCTTTGTTGGAGGAGCTCCTGGCCAGGCTTCTTTCCACCTTGAAGCTACACGCCTGGAGTTTCTCCGTACCTCTCTCCGTCGGACGGTCTCGGACGCGGTAGTGGAGGACATGTTGGCGGCACTTCGCCCGTCCTCTACGAGACAGTATCAGTCTCACTGGAAGGCCTTTCAGTCGTTCCTCAAACTCAAGGGCCTCCGCGACATCTCTGAATCGGTCGTCCTGGATTTCCTCTCCTTCCTGGCCCACGACCGTGGGAGGTCCTCCGCTACTCTCTCCACTCACCTAGCGGCCCTGGCTGACCCTCTCAAATACGGTTGGGGTTTGGTCCTGGACCGGCGTTCTGTGACCCTGTTGAAGAGGGGTTTGTTCCACCAAAACCCCCCTCCCCGTCGTCCTGGAGAAGGTTCTCCGGTTCCTGCAGGGCGACCAGTTTGGGTCGGACGCTGCCGGACCTCGCCTCCTTCAGAAGGCCTTGTTCCTGGTGGCCCTGGCTACGGGGTTTCGGGCTTCTCAGCTGAGGGCGCTGACCCGTTTCCCCCAGTGGACGACCTTCTCGCGGGACGGCTCCGCTGTCTCCCTCTCCCTCTCCCCCAAGGTGCTGGGTAAGAACGAGCGGCAGGACCACCGTCTCCAACCGGTCGTCGTTCCGGCTTGGTCTGCTGGGGACGCCGCACACCCCTTTTTGCCCGTTTCGGCGCTCCGGTGTTACCTGGATGCTTCCGAGCCCTGGGCGTGTGACCTGCAGTTCCTGTTCCGCGATCCTGTCACTGGTCGTCCCCTCACCACCAGGGGATTGCCGGCCGGCTCCGGAGCGTCATCGAGTCGGCGGATCCGGGTCACGCCCCTCGCGCCCATGACGTCCGGGGTGTTGCTGCGTCTCTGGCCTTCCTCCGCACCCATTCCTTGGAGAGGGTACGGGAAGGGGGACAGTGGAGTACGGCCTCGTGCTTCGTGGCTCGTTACCTGTCCCACTCCGTCGTGGACTTCCCCTGTGTTGCCCTGGGACTCCCTCCGTCCGGAGGGGCTGGGGTGGTGGACGCCGGGCCTCCCATTGACGTCTCCGCTTGATTCGGGTGAGTATACTAGTGGTATCGTTTTGTTCTTGTGCAGTTGCTCTTTTGCCTCCCCGCGGGGGTCGGGGGCTTCTTGCCCCGTCTCCAAGTGGCAGGTAGCTTAGTGCACTAGCTCTAAGGGGACCTAAAATGACGGCTTTGAAGTATGAAAAGCCTATTTTTGGGTCCCTGACAGAGCTAGTGCACTAAGCTATAGGATAGGAAAGATCGCCACCCAGGGCAAACCCTGGGTATACAGGCAACCAATACCCACATCTGGTTAGTGTAACCAGGCTACACTTAGATCTGAAAGAAAAAGAAACACACGTCTGGCAACGCCGTGCCAATCCTGACGAGGCCGGCTGTCCGCCAGCCGGATCGGAGCCATCATAACCATCCCAAAAATCATCCCCGGGGAGAGGGGCTGAAAACTTGGCGGGGAAGGAAGGGTGGGAGGCCGAAGGCCGTGCACTAGCTCTGTCAGGGACCCAAAAATAGGCTTTTCATACTTCAAAGCCGTCATATTGATCTAAATTATATTGGAGACGTCTTGAAACAGCACCGGACATGCCATGAAGGACCATATGCCCTTGGGCCCGACACATGGATAAATGACAGGCATCAGGGAAGTGGCAGGCTGGCAGTCGCATTCATTGACAGAACAAGTGAATACTACCGTAGATAACACTAAAGTCGGCAAAACAACGTTTCTTTTTTATTTACAGAAGTCTGGTGGCGTTAATACTTACATTTCTACATCCATGATTTCAGGAAAGTTAGATCTCGAAGGGGCTATCTAGAGAGTCTGTCATTTTGTGTCTTCATCTGTGTCATAGTATGGCTATAAATGAACAAATAAAAAAAATAAAACCGAGTGGCGACTTTGATAACGGGATTATCTAGTGTTTATGTTCTGAGTGTCCTCCCGCCGTCGTCGTCGCACGAGAAAAAAAAACGAGTAGGAAAATTTGAAACCGTATATACTTGCAGATACAAAGTGTGAGGGCTGGGAACGTGGAGAATGAGGAATAGAAGGGGAGAGAAGGATAAATAAGGAATAGAAGAGGAGAATGAGAGAGAGAGAGAGAGAGAGAGAGAGAATCTCTTGATAACGGTAGTAGATAGAGAGAGAGGTAATAATGTTTTCGCCTACACCACACTTCCTTATCAACCAGCGAGGGGAGATAACGCTGACACTAGGTATTCAGCAGATGAGCGTCCACGAGGGGGGGAGTGAGAAGAAGAAGAAGGAGAGAGAGAGAGAGAGAGAGAGAGAGAGAGAGAGAGAGAGAGAGAGAGAGAGAGAGAGAGAGAGAGAGAGAGAGAGAGAGAGAGAGAGAGAGAGAGAGAGAGAGAGAGAGAGAGAGAGAGAAAGTGAGAGAGAGAAGGCGTTGAGAAGGGATAAGAAGTGCTGAACCAACACCCCTCACTTCACGCCGTCACCTCACACCCCACATGATTGACTGTCGCACTGATATAACACTTTGGCCTGTACCTCCCACCACACGCTTCGCCTGCCTCCTTGAACAGAGGACAAAGGAAATAATCTTTCTAGCTTGGTGTGTGGGCAGACGTGCCTCACGGCGCGCAGTGATAAGTGACTACGAGACTAGTATTGTCTAAGTGCAGCGAGCGAGTTACGCGGTATTCCTTCCAGGTACACGCGCTCAAGTATGTGGCTGAGACCCACTCTGCCGCTCCACCCACGCCACGCCCTAAACCTACGCCCGCCACTCCGCTTGTTCCCCCGTGGCAGGTGCTACACAACTCTACGCTGCTACGACGCCCTACTAGAGCACCTGCCCCTGTAGCCTTGCCCCTGTGGTCTCTCTGGGGCCCCACAGGGATTCCCGGGGCCGCCGCGGGGCTACGAAGGAGCGCCCCGCATTGCCCCACGGGGCGGGAAGTGCAACTATACGATGCCAAGACGTCCCTACAACACAACCCGCCCCTGTGGTCTCTCCGGAGCCCCACAGGGATTCCCGGGGCCGCCGCGGGGCTACGAAGGAGCGCTCCGCTTTGCCCCAGTGGGGCAGGTACGTGCAACTCTACGGTGCCACGACGTCCTGCAACACTACCTGCCCCTGTGGCTTCTCTCCAGGGCCCTCGGGGGACCACTGGGCATTGGACGAGACACTAGCGGCGGGCTAAGGGCGGAGGTGAAACTCTACGCTGCTACGACGCCCTGCTAGACACCTGCACCTGAGGCTTCCCCTGGGTTACCCCTGGGACCCCGGGGCATGGCGAGACACACGCAGCAGGGTTTGAGGACTCCTTGAGTACCGTACAGGCCCACCAGGAGGCTACGCAGCAGATGGTGATGTATTAATAATACGTACAGTGCATGACAGGGGCGGGCGATTAAGGATGCCCCCCGGGATAACTGTAAATTAAGCAAGTCAGGGACCTCGGGGGGGACAGGGAGGGTCGCCCCCCCGGCAATGCCGGGGCGTTTACCAGCCTGGGGAGGCAAGCTCCCCGTATCTCCGACGCCACGGGCACTGCCCCGTTTACCTTCAGTACCTGGAGATATGCCCAACCTGGCACCCTTCAGGTAGGGGTGCCGGGGTTAATTGTCATGCCACGTCAGCGGCCGATTGGATAGAACCGTAGCGGGTTGGGGGGCCGCTAAACAGGAGCATCACCCCCCGTTGAGCCCCCGCACTACTCCCCCCAAAGAGTGCATCGGGGCTTAACACAAAGCATAAAACAACACTGAAACAAGGTAGATTATACAGTCATGATATAAACTACTGTGTATCATCTTCAGTGACACATACACAGCAGTAGTGATGCTATAATTCGTAATATATGGCGCCTGGCGACATTAGGGCACCGTGGCGTAAACTGCTATCTACGGTAGTACATAGCTGCAAACTTGTCACTTATATTCTTTGTGATAGTTGGCCTGCGTGGCGCCTGTTTTGAAGGTTCTTGGTTCTTGGTGTTGTGGGCTTTGAAGATCTACTTGACCCTATTCACCCCTGTGGCAGTGCATTTTTTAAGCAAATCTTACTGGGCGACATTCTTTGGATATCCAGAAAGATAAAGGCCTTCCTATACCTGTTAAAGCAGTTTTTTGGATACATCAACTTAACCTTTTTAATTTGTATGTTGTGTATAAATAAAGATCATAATATGCAGTAATAAGAGTGCACTTCTGTGGATCTAACACACACAGATAAGATGAACCATTGTATGCAGGAAAGATTTTATGAACAAATATCTTGTCGCCCAGTAGCTTAAAATTGTTCTTACTGGACGACAGTTTTCTATCATGGGAGACATTTTGGTCACCCAGTTAGCATGTTAAAAAATGCACTGCCCTGTGGCGTGATCACAGACGTGACAGTGTTTTGAAGGTTCCCTCCCCTGCGGGCCTGCACGTGCACCATCAGTTTGACACTGACATGAAGGCTGCCGCCCATTGGCTGTCCACCATGGGTGTAACAGCTGATCGCCGAGTGCTGGAGGGAATCACACTAAACACAAACTATCGATGCAGTGATCCTCAACACACACATACACACACACACACACACGCACACACATTTAAGAGCTTCACTCAATGCTGTAACACACAAAATAGATAAACACACACACACACACACACACACTACCTAGCAAGGAAACCAGCGGACGAACTACAATGAAACTGAACTAAAGATGCGGAAAAAAAAGAAAACATGCTGCGTCAGACGTCAGTAGAGGGAAGGGAGAGCGGGTGTGTCGTGTCCGTGACGTCGTGTACCATACCCGTATTACCGCGACGCCACCATTACACTGTGTGCCGTACTTACCTCGTGTGTGTGACAAGCCCCTGACATCCCACCTGTGCTTGTAAGACGTACAGGAGGTTGGACGGGCAGGTAATAAGGATGCAAGGAGAAGGCTGGGTGTGTGAGGGGCGGTGATAGCAGAGCCTCCGAGATAAGGCCTAGCGTCTTATCTCTGTTATCGTGTACTGTACTTGTTTTCAGTGTATACTTATAGTGAAGGGAGGGGCATAGCGTGCAGTGTTGTGTGGTACAGTGGTTGTCAGTGTGTGTGAAGGCCAAGGACGAGGTGTATACAGGTTAGAAACACGTCATCTTCCAAGCTACATCCTTGTCAAGTCAGTGATGAGTGGTTACGCTTTGTGTCAGTAGTTCTTGGTTGTGTCATGTATCACCTTTGAACACCATTACCCGGCATGTGTGTGCTCAAAGCCAGGAGAATTAGGGTTTAATTCTACTGGCTTTGGAGGTAGTGACAGGAAAGGGCGACAATTTATGGTTAATCAAGGCAAGCAGGGAAGTTATGGTTTCTCAGCATCGCGCTATATTCAGGATGAAACTTATTCTGATATATTTTGATGTGTTTTTCTTAGTAGTGTGAACTCTGTCCTAAACAAGCAAGGGGGAGCTCAGGGGTTGGACCTTCCTGACTTGGGAAGGTAGATGGGTACATTTTGGTTTCTCAGCATCTTGCAAATATTATTATTTAGAATTTTTTTTTATGGGTTTGAAGATGCAGGTGTTTAAGATTGATATTCCCTTTTACAGTCTGAATGTAATTGTCTATTCTGTCTAATATGTCTATCTATTTCTTTGTCCATTGATTTAATACAGGAAGAATGGCTTTGATGATGCAGGTGTTTAAGACTGATATTCTCCTTTACTCATGTTTTCTGCTTAATTTCTGCTCCAGCATTTGGTGGAGACACACCTCACTTCCTCAAAACAACTCAAATTGAGTTTCTAACTTCACTAAAACTAACTTTATAGTTACTACCATAGAATGTAACTATGAAGTTAGTTTAGTTACTAAACTAACTAAACCACTCTAAAAACATCATCTTTGGAAAATAATAGAATCAGTTTCTGGCTAAATATAAAATTCAAACGATCATGGAAGGTGGCACTAAGCACCAACCATGATCGCTTGATTTTGATATTTAGACAAATTAATTTTATGATTTTGCAAAGATGATGTTTTTATAGTGGTTTAGTTAGTTTAGTTAACACATAGGCTATAAGGCAAGAGTGTAGATATGTAGAGATAAAGGCAGGTGTATAAGACAATTCATTACTGTTACGTGGTGATACAAAGTGTGCAGCTTCACCCAACAGTCACCTTGTGTTCCAGAGTGCTGCTGTTGAGGCTTGCTGATCATGACGATGGTGGAGACCGTGACGGGGGGGAGGGGGGATCCCTCTGGGGTGGCCTACGTGCTGGAGACTCTGTACAGGCGGCAGCAGGGGCTGGAGGAGGACAACTGGGTGAGGCTTTTTTCACTTTTTTAAAAACTTTTATTCCACTTTGTGTGTGTGTGTGTGTGTGTGTGTGTTAATGTGATGCAAATGCTTAAACAAATTACTGGAGCAAGTTTCAAAGTATTCTCTCAATATTGACTACTTTCTAAGAGTGATTTTTTTCAACTTCTGTTTTGCACATCTTTGCTGTGTGTCTATTTATGTTGCTCATTTTTGCTTCCATATTTGGTGAAGAGATTCTTTTGGTAGAATCAACTGCATAAAATGATCTTATATATTATCTTATAGGATTGTCTTATATTGAAGTACCTACTAGTCTTTATTATTATTATTATTATTATTATTTTTTTTTTTTTGGTAGGGGGGTTGAAGTCTGCACGCAGGATTTGTACTCGTACAGAACCATGTGATTCCTGTCTTTCTTTTTCACAAAATGTTATACCTTATACACGTCCTTGCTTACTTCTTTGAATCTTGTATCAAACTACCCATTGCACGCTTCACACTGTAGGGTATCAGGGCTCTCCTACTTTTGTCCTATATTGCCAACACTATATTAAGTCACATCCACAACCTATTTATTACTTGTGTTTTAAATATTCCTTACATTCTTGCATAACATTTATCACTAGCTGTCACAACCTTTATACGCTTTCCCTATTCTCATTGTGTTCTTCTAGGGAAACATTTTTTTATTTTCTACATACCTACAGAGCAAAGAGTTGAGGTCCTTCCCCTGGTAGTGGCATTTCCCATGTAAACAAAACAGAAACCTGCTTTTTGTTTTGTGCCAACCCTCTCGTCTGGTAGAAGGCCAAAGTGTATGGAAAAACATAGGATTGCAACACTAGTATTTGATCAACAGGAAATTTTGCTTACATATATAATGAAAATATGTTTCCCGAGATGAACACAACAAGAATAGAGAAAGTGTAAATGTTGTGACAGCTAGAGTGATAAATATAATGCAAGAATGTAAGAAATATAAAAAAATACAAGTACTACAGTATATAGGTTGTGGATGTGATTTAAACAACCATAGAGTGTTGCCAATATCGGATTAACAGACACATTCTCACACACACACACAGGTGACAAAGGAGATGACAGCCCTCCTGAAGAAGAAGCTCAGCAAGGTGGCGGCTCCGTTCCTCACCCTGGCCGAGTACAAACCGGTGGGCAGCACGGCCGAGAAGCTGTCGGTGTCCCGGAAGGATGACAAAGATCTCCTGCTTGTCCTTGGCCCACCTTACAGCCCAGCATACTTCAAGGTAACTGTTGGGTTCTCTTTCTATTTATTTGTCCATTAATTTCTTGGCCCGGCATACTTCAAGGTAACTGTTGGGTTCTCTTTCTATTTATTTGTCCATTAAATTTCTTGGCCCGGCATACTTCAAGGTAACTGTTGGGTTCTCTTTCTATTTATTTGTCCATTAATTTCTTGGCCCGGCATACTTCAAGGTAACTGTTGGGTTCTCTTTCTATTTATTTGTCCATTAAATTTCTTGGCCCGGCATACTTCAAGGTAACTGTTGGGTTCTCTTTCTATTTATTTGTCCATTAAATTTCTTGGCCCGGCATACTTCAAGGTAACTGTTGGGTTCTCTTTCTATTTATTTGTCCATTAATTCCTTGGCCCGGCATTCTTCAAGGTAACTGTTGGGTTCTCTCACTATTTATTTGCCCATTAATTTCTTGGCCCACCTTACAACCCGGCATACTTCAAGGTAACTGTTACATAAGAACATAAGAAAATAAGGAAGCTACAAGAGGCTGTGAGACCTACATGAGGTAGTTCCTGTTACTTAACACTACCTACATCCACCTTTCATCCCCATCCATGAATTGATCCAGCCTCCTTTTAAAGCTCCCTATTGACTCCGCACTAGAGTCCTACTTTAAAACTGTTGGATTCTCTATCTATTTCTTTGTCCATTGATTTATTACAGCAAGAAGGGGTTTGATGCTGGTGTTTAAGACTGATATTCCCTTTTACAGTCTGAGTGTAATCTGTCTACGTAATCTGTCTGTCTAAATAGGGTGGTAAATGATTGGACTGGACTCAGTAGACAGGTAGTCAGTGCGGAGTCATTAGGGAGCTTTAAAAGGAGGCTAGATAATTTCATGGATGGGGATGAAAGGTGGATGTAGGTAATGTTAAGTAACAGGAACTACCTCGTGTAGGTCTCCCAGCCTCTTGTAGCTTCCTTATTTTCTTATGTCTATTTCTTTGTCCATTGATTTAATACATCAAGAAGGGTTTTGAATTTTGATGGTGCAGGTGTTTAAGGTAGATGTTCACCTTTACAGTCTGAGTATGATGCCCATGGGAGGCACTTCCTCAAGTGGAACAACAAGAAATGCCAAGGCACAAAACCGCGCTATGTGGGGAATGGAAATTACCTCTCGGCCACTGCTCTGCGAACCTTCATTAATGGCTGGTGAGGTGGAAAGAGCTTGCATTTATGGACAAGCACTTAATACTAAACCTGTGGAATATATCTTAATAGAAAACACTTAATACTAAACCTGTGGAATATATCTTAATAGAAAACACTTAATACTAAACCTGTGGAATATATCTTAATAGAAAACACTTAATACTAAACCTGTGGAATATATCTTAATAGAAAACACATCACTAAACCTGTGGAATATATCTTAATAGAAAACACTTAATACTAAACCTGTGGAATATATCTTAATAGAAAACACTTAATACTAAACCTGTGGAATATATCTTAATAGAAAACACATCACTAAACCTGTGGAACATATCTTAATAGAAAACACTTAATACTAAATCTGTGGAACATATCTTAATAGAAAACACTGATCACTAAACCTGTGGAACATATCTTAATAGAAAACACTTAATACTAAATCTGTGGAACATATCTTAATAGAACTGGAGACATTCGTGGAATAATGTGTGTATAACCAGGACACCATAGCTCATATTACATTCAGATTTCATAAACTTAACATAATACACTACGCGCCACAATATTGTTCGCTGCATCATAACAGACGCTCCCATAAGGGAATTCTGAAAATGCACTCTATAGCAGCCTAGTGACTTCCGAGAGAGATATCCTACATATGGCAACTTGTTTAAAGCACGGGCAGTCCATCAAGACCGATGAGGAATATTCAGATGCCACTTGTCAATAATAGACGAAACATTTTGAAAAGGATCGCCTCACTCCCCGCGAGTAATTTGAACAGACGCGCGTTGGTATAACTGTCATTATTTTCATAATGGGTGGCAAGAAAGACCTAACAAAGGAGCAAATTAAAGTTATTGTGACTCTACACAAGGCAGAGAGGCCAGAGGAAGAAATATCAAGGATTGTGGTTGTTACGAGGAAATGTGTGATGAAGTGGGTGGAGAGTTTCATGAAGGGTGGCGGGGTGGCGACACCATAACATAAAGAAAGTGGCCACAGCGAGGATGTAAATGTCATATCGTAATAATTTTCTTGCTCTTATTTGAGGATGGGCATCCACTTGACGTTTCATGACATTTACAGTGCTTGCTGATGTTTTACATCCTCGCTGTGGCCACTTCTTTATGTTACGGTGTCGCCACTCCGCCACGTTCACGAAACTCCACCCACTTCATCACACATTTCCTCGTACACTCACAATCCTTGATATTTCTTCCTCTGGCCTCTCTGCCTTGTGTAGAGTCACAATAACTTTAATTTGCTCCTTTGTTAGGTCTTTCTTGCCACCCATTATGAAAATAATGATAGTTATACCAACGCGCGTCTGTTCAAATTACTCGCGGGGAGTGAGGCGATCCTTTTCAAAATGCTTCGTCTATAATTGACAAGTGGCATCTGAACATTCCTCAACGGTCTTGATGGACTGCCTGTGCTTTAAACAAGCTGCCATATGTAGGATATCTCTCTCGGAAGTCACTAGGCTGCTATAGAGTACATTTTTAGAATTCCCTTTTGGGAGCGTCTGTTATGCTGCGGCGAACAATATTTTGGCGCGTAGTGTAGATACCATAGCAATATTTCTCTAAGGTGTAAATGGAATAACTTTGAAGAGGTTGAGACAATGAACAGAGATGCAGTAGTTGGAAGTGTTTCATCGACCGTCTAACCTCGTAAGATATTAAGGGAATATCTGACGTTAAACAGAAAGATGATGATAATAATAATAATAATAATTTTATTCTCACCTGAAGGCATCGAGGAACAACAACAACAACAACATAATATGCAGACATGAGGGAATGAACTTGAGTAGTAAAGCAAATAACATATAATATATACATGAGGGCAATGATAATAATAATGATGGGAGTCAATGGGGATGGGGATGGTGTCAATGAAATATCGGTAAGGAAAATCTATGTCTGACTCTCCTGCGTGCCTTCCAGCCTGCAGACAGCCGTGAAGGATGAGAGGGTGGGCAGTCTGCGGGTGGGCAAGGTGGAAGTGTGGAAGCAAGCGGTGCGCGTCCACCTGAAGCAGGAGGGTGGTGGAAGACAGACCTTCATTGTTGACATCATTCCACAGATCAAAGGTCAGTAAGGTGGTGCCTGGGAAACGATGTCTGTTTGTTTGATGATTATATTCCATTTCTAGTCAAATCTGCTCTAGTGATAGGTTGAGAATTTTGATTAGGGAGGATCACAGTAAACAAGAAAAAAAATACGGAGAAACTGGTTTACAAATAGGGTGGTAAATGATTGGCATGGACTCAGTCGTCAGGTGGTCAGTGCGGAGTCAATAGGGAGCTTTAAAGGGAGTCTGGATAAATTCATGGATGGGGATGAAAGGTGGATGTAGGTAGTGTTAAGTAACAGGAACTACCTCATGTAGGTCTCCCAGCCTCTTGTAGCTTCCTTATTTTCTGATGTTCTTATGTTCATTCCAATCATCTACCACTCTATTTGTGAACCAGTTTCTCCCTTTTTTTTTATTTTTACATCTACGTTTTACCAGTTAAATTCACGATAATCTTGAAGAGTGTGATGTGTGTATCTGTGTGGATGTCAATTTTATCCTTTGTATCCTTTTATCACTCTGTATGTATCTGTGTGGAGGTCAATTTTATCCTTTGTATCCTTCTATCACTCTGTATGTATCTGTGTGGAGGTCAATTTTATCCTTTGTATCCTTCTATCACTCTTTATGTATCTGTGTGGAGGTCAATTTTATCCTTTGTATCCTTCTATCACTCTTTATGTATCTGTGTGGAGGTCAATTTTATCCTTTGTATCCTTCTATCACTCTTTATGTATCTGTGTGGAGGTCAATTTTATCCTTTGTATCCTTCTATCACTCTTTATGTATCTGTGTGGAGGTCAATTTTATCCTTTGATCACTGTATGTGTGTTGTGGCAGGTGACCAGTGGCGCCGGGTGGCCGGAGTGGAGCCCCTGGAGAGCCTGGCGCCGGCCCTGCAGAAGGCCATCCAGGGTGTGGAGGCGGCGGGGGAGGCCAGCGTGATGTTCTCCCTGTTTGGCCCCCCCGGCACCCCCCCGCACACCCTCACCACCTGCTACGCCCTGCTGGAGAGGGAGTTCTTCCTTAAAAATGAGGGTGAGTTGTGAAGGAAGACCATAAATACTTACTGTACACTGCCTTCATTACTTTTTTTTTTTCTGTCTCGTTTCTTCTCTCTCCCCTTCTCCTCTCCTCTTTTTTCTCCTTCTCTCCTCTTCTCCTCTCTTCTCTCTCTCCCCTCTCTTTCTCTCCTTCCTCCCTCCTCTTTTTTCTCCTTCTCCTTCTCTTCTCCTTCTCTCCCCTTCTTTCTCTCCTTCGCCTGTTTTTTCTCCTCTTTTATTCCTTCTCTCCCTTACTCTCTCTCCTCTACCCCCTTTTCTCCTCTCCCTTTTTACCATCAAGATACAAGGTGTCTTGCGCCTATATTTTTATTAATTCTTTTATTTACATTACAAAGACATTGGCTTTCAAGGGCAAAAAAAAGGGTAACAAAAAACCCGATTATGGCCAGTCCCTGTAAAAAGACGTTCAAAATAAGCAAGGGGTTATTTCTCTTCGTATATTGACATTTTGCTTTATCCTTTTAGATGGTTTCAAGGGGGCACTTGATTACTTTTCAATTCTCACCTTTTAAAAAGGCAATACATGGGAAAATATCGTAATAATGCCCATTGGAACTAAACCCTATGTTCATCCCCCACTTTGCCTTCACTAAACGATATGTGGATTGATACTTCTTCTTTTTGTGACTTTTCTGCTTATTTTCGCTTTGGCGTCTGTCATAGCTCGGTCGAACTTGACACCTAGCTTCCCTCTTGCCCCTCTGTATGCCTTCTTCCCTGCCACCTGTGGAGAGAGGGCACTAAAGGGCTGTATAACACAGCTAGTCCTCCTACCTACCTCCTATAGCTTCTACATTCCGATCTTTCCAGCGCTTTAAAACACTAGTTATTTCTACTATTTTCCTTTCTCTTCTACCATAAGTCTAGCACAGTAAGATTCCCCATCCCACTCGTACTTCCCTTCTGTCCTTCAGCGTGTCCTATCCTTCCTAATATGGACTGTATCAGCCCATCCCTGCCTATCTGCCACTCTATTGATCAAGTGTTCAAGTTTCCTTTCCTACTACCGACTACAGGCTGGTCGTCCTGCCCATCCCTACTCCTAGCCTTCACCTCTAGTGTTCCTGTCCTTGCCTTCACCAACAGTGTTCCTGTCCTCGTCCTCACCTCCTTGGTTCTTATCCTGTCCCAGGTTTCTACTAGGTTTTCCCTCCTTTTCCACCTCTCTAATTCCTTTATCCATGTTGAGCTTGTCCCAACCTCCTTCAGGATCTGCTTCACCCATCTATCCTCACTAAGTCGTCCCTCTATTTTCTTCGGGAGGTTAAGTTTCCCTTTTAAAATCCTTTCCCTGAAGATGCTCCACCCCATATCTCCTCGAATGGCCTCCATAGCTGTGCTGGTTGGGGCTCCTAATCCCCATCTACCCATAATGTTGTGTGTCCTCTCTAGCTTAGTAATGTCTCCCTCCCGATAATAGGTTATCTCAGACCCATACAAGCAATATGGCACTGCCATTCCTTTCTAAAGACTCCTACCTACTTCATATTTGTTTATTGTCCTACTTCCCCCGTTAATGATCATGCCTGTCATCCTCCTAGCCTTTCCCTCATAAGTTTTCTTTTGTCTTTCTCCTCCAACTCCTTCCTTACTTACTTCCAGGCCTAAGTATGTATACCTATCAACCACCTCTAGAATGTTGTTCCCTAGAACCCATTGACCTTCCTCTCTGCTGTTGAACTCCATCACCTTACTCTTCCTGACACTGACCCTAATGTTCCATTCCCGTCCATAACTGTTGACTATTCCCAGCAACTCCTCCATGTCTTCCTTCCTCTCTGTCATGAGAACTACATCGTCTGCATAGGCTAAACATCCTAGTTTTCTATTCCCCACTCTGACTCCCTTCTCTGACTTTCTGATCCTCACTATCAGTTCCTCCATGTAGATGTTGAAGAGTGTTGGGAGAGATAACACATCCCTGCCGGACTCCTATGTTATTCTTCATCCATCCTGTGCTGATATCTCCTAGTGTGAACTTTACCTCATTTTCCTTATACAACTCCCTAATTACCTGCACCACCTTATCATCTACTCCTAGGTGTGCCAATAGTCTCATTAATTTTCCTCTATCAACCGAGTCGTATGCTTTCTCAATATCTATAAATACCAGGTACAGTTCCTCATCTCCCCTCCGGCTCCTTTCTATGATTTCCTTTATCACCAACAAGTTTTCTAAACCTCCTCTACCTTTCCTGAACCCATTTTGCTCTTCTCCCAGCACCTTATCTTCCTCCAGCCATGACATTAGCTTGTTGTTTATCACCCACCCAAATACCTTGGCCAGTACATTCATCACTGCTATGGGTCTGTAATTTCCTATTTCCTCTTTTGGCTTCCCTCCTCCTTTATGTATAAGTGTCACCCTACTCCTTTTCCAGTCTTGGGGCACCTCACCTTTCTCCAACATCTCTCTAAACAGATTAAGTAGAGCTAGTTTCAACCCTTCTCCTCCATACTTTATGAATTCCCCTATGAGTCCATCTGTTCCTCCTGATTTTCCTATCTTAATTGCTTGTATAGCAGAAGCTACATCCTGCTCCTCTATTACTATACTTTCCATTTCTCTTCACTGTAGATAACTAAGTTCCCTACTTCCTCTTCCACTTCTTCCTTCCATATGACTTTCCTCCAGTATTCTTCCACTACAGGTATAATCTCTTCCTCTCTTGTTACCTCTCTGTCTTCCATCTTCAGCCTAACCTCTTGGTGCCCACTGGCCCCACCTAGGTTTCTCCTCAGTCTTCTCCATCCTTCCTTTTCTCTTTCCCTTCTAGGCATATTACGAAGTACCTGTGCCTGTTCTTCTTCCCACATTCCTATCTTCTTCCTAATTAAGGACTGGGCCCTTTTCTTTGCCTCTTGGTATCTATCCCAGGCCTCCCTCCATTCTTCCTCATACCTCCCCCCTTGAAGTCTTGCCAATTTGGCCACACTTCTCTGTTTCCTGTTCTCTTTTTTTCTATCTGGTATTGCCTGTCCGACCTCCTTATCCCGCCAACCTTGGAGCCTCGTTTTTCCTATTTTGAATTTCTTTGTTCCTATCGCTTTCTTGGCTTCCTGTCTAATGACGTTCTTGATCCCTTGTTCCCACTCACTAACAGTGCTCCCAATCCCTTCTGTATCTCCTGGCATGGTATTCTCCATTCCTCGACAATACTCTATCCAGTTAGCGTTTTTCACATCCCATTTTTCTTTCCATATTACCTTCTTAGCTTTATTTTCCTCCCTGTGTTTGCCACACGTGATCCCTATCATGCTATGATCTGATATATCTACATCCTCATTTTTCCAAATCCTGCATCCTTGTCTATTTACAGACTCATTGACGAGTATATAATCTATCGCCGACTCGTTGTTTCTATCTCTCCATGTTGTTGGGTTTTCTAACTCCCAATTCTTTATTCTACAGCCCGACCTTTCAGCAAAATCTAATAACAACTCTCCGTTCCTGTTAACTCTTTCCTCCATCAGGCCGATATGACCATTCATGTCGCCCATTATCACCCACTTGTCCCTCCCGACCTTTTCTTTGATCTCAAACATCGCCTCAAACAGCTTTCTATTGTCTTCCTGATTTCCACGACCTTCTACTCCCATGTACACTACTGTCACCCACCAGACTTCTTTCTGTTCCCTAACTTTTACCGTTACTATATCTCCTTTATTATAACCTAGCTGATTTTCTATACCCCTGGTTGGGTTTATTTCTTCAATAGTTCTTCCTGCCTTCTCTTTCATGAGTATTCCTGCACCTCCTCCCTTTTTTTCTCCTACCTTCCTTCCCATGCCTATTCCTACCCAACCTCCTTCATCCCACTCAATGCTGTCATGCCATCCTGTCTCACATACTCCTTTCCCTCTTCTATCAATGTCCTCCATTTCCCTTCACTCCATCCCCTTGTGTTCAGTAAGGCAAGCAGCATTCCTCCTCTACTCTCCCTTTCCTATGCCTGGTCACTCTCCTTCTGTTGAGCCCACTCTGCTACATTCCACGCCATCCACACCTTCCCCACGTTAGACATGTGTATGCCATCTCGTCACCACACCTGGTTCCAACTCATCCTCTCCCACAGCTGTAGCCCATCACACGCCCAATTCTCCAGCTGCTCTGCACACTTCTTATTCACCCACCTCCTCTTTGCACCATATAGTGAGGCCTCCTTCCCTTGCCTCATGGGAATGCACACCACCAGGGGGCTCTGCCGTACCTTTCTCTTCACCATCTCCACCATCTCCTCGAAAGCCTTCACTGTCTTTTCTCCTCCTACATCTAACAAACCGTTGCCACCTCCCTCTATGACTACCAGGTCCTCCGGCTCCATCTCGCTTAGGTGTTGTCTCACCTTTTCGCGGATGGTCCTGATGTTAGCTCCTGGCAAACATTTATCCTCTATCCTATAGTACTCGCTTGTCAGACTCTGTAGCTCTTTACCGAGCCCTCTTAGGATACTGTCCCCAAACAACCATATCTTTCTTTCCCACTTACCGGATCTCTTCAGACGTAGTCGCTTACCCCCGGTGACCATCTTCCATGACCACCGGCCGACTCCCATCCAGGGTGTCGTTGTCGCCTGGGCTTGCAGGTCTGTCCTCCTCTCCCTTGCTCTGTCCTCCTCTCCCTTGCTCTGGCTCCTCGGTCCCCGGTGGCCGCCGTAGTCATCCTCCTCAGCAGTTGGGGACTCTGCTCCCCTGCGGACTGGTCTGGCCTCCTTGTACTGGGTCCTTGGTCCCCGGTGGCCGCTGTAGTTGTCCTCCTCAGCTGTTGGGGACTCTGCTCCATTACAGGCTGGTCTGGCCTCCTTGCACTGGGTCCTCTTTCCCTAATGGCCGCCGTTGTCGTCCTCCTCTGCGGCTGGGGACTGCTCCTCTGCTAACTGTTCTGGCCTCCTATCCCTGACGTCAACTCCTCTTTCCCCAATACCAGACAGTGTCTCTCTCCTCTGCGGCTGGGGGCTCGTCCCCCTCGTGGGCTGTCTGGGCCTCCATTCCTTGGGCCTGGCTCCCTGTTCACCCCAGCGGGTTGTTGTCTCCCCCCTCTGCGGCTGGGGGCTTGTCCCCCCTCGTGGGCTGTCTGGGCCTCCATTCCTTGGGCCTGGCTCCCTGTTCACACCAGCGGGTTGTTGTCTCCCCCCTCTGTGGCTGCGGGCTCGGCTCCCTCGTGGCTCCTTCTCCCGACCTCGCTTCCTCTGTTGCCACAGCTTCCTCGGTCGCCCCCACCTCGTCCACCACAATCATGTTCTCTAATTCCTGCTGCGTGTCTGGTTCTTGTCTATAGTAGGTATGATCTTCACTCATCCCTACTTCCTGCTGTGTGGTAGTGGTCTGTACCGCTGATCCACCCACTGCACCCTCTAGGATCAGTGCTTCGCCCTCCATTTCCTCTTCCTCTTCACTTCCTACTTCGTCTTCCTCCTTCCTTCATCCAGAAGTCTCTTGTCTTCTTCAGGCACCTGTCCTTACAGAAACACTAGGTTTGGGCACTTCAGCGTCTTCATGTTCAATGGCTCCTATAGGCCTACACACACCGTGTGAAACCATGTGTCGCACATCTCACATGCCACTGACTTGACTCTCCCCTTCATCTCCTTCCTACACTCTCCACAGAAGCTCTTAAACAACATCTTACCGCTTCTTACCCAGGCTTCAGAAAATCGTTGTTAGTTGGATGAGTGTGATGAGTGTAAACACGCCGGGTCCTTGTGAGTCCACCACCAAACACGTCCTTCTCCCTCCGCGTCCAGAACCAGAGATCATTGATGATGGAGTATTTTTCTCTTTACATAGGAAAATATCTAACTACTGCCCAATATGGAACTAAAACTATGTGTATCCTTTGCCTTCACTAAAAAATATGTGACATGATGGAGTATTTTCCCCGCAGCCCTGCGTAACATTGCCCTGCTGTCCAAGGTCATCCTGACGGGACACAACTGGAAGAAAAGGTTTGGCCTCAAGGTGGCGCACTTCAAGAGGCTCATCATGGCCAAGAGTGAACAGTTCAGCTCCATCACAACATGTAAGTGGGATGCCCTTTCTAGTCCCTTCATTTATTCTCACTCACTTTTTATTCTCTTTGTAGATTTAAAAAAGAAATAGGGAAAAACTGGTTCACAAATAGGGTGGTAAAGGATTGGAATGGAGTGCCAGTTAGTTAGTGCAGTGCACTAACCTAGTAGTGCAGTGCAACCTAACTAGTTAGTTAGTGCAGAGTCAATAGGGAGTTTTAAAAGGAGGTTAGCCAATTTCATGGATGGGAATGAAAAGTGGATGTAGGTAGTGTTAAGTAACAGGAACTACCACGTGTAGGTCTGACAGCCTCTATTAGCTTCCATATGTTCTTATGTTCATCCGTATAACCTTTCCTCCTTCTGTCTCTCCCTCTCTCAGTTTCTCATTGCATAAATTTTTTTTTATTGATCTTTTCAATCTTTTTGCTCTTCCATTTTTACATCATAAATCATAATTCTACGTTAAAGGAATTATACATTAACAAGTTAGAAAGGAACCATTAGTGATGCAGTATAGAGGTAGTGTAGATTTATAGAGTGGCCAGAAACTAGGCACTAGGAGCAGCAAAAGCAAGGCATGAGTCAGAATGCCTCTCAGCAATGGCCAAGACCAAGTGGCGGCGTCCATGAACCCCAAGGTCACCTTCAAGAGTCATTGGCAATATGAGTCACCAAGTTCAAATTCCAGATCTTTTTGCTCCGTCGGTCTTAACTTCTGCTTGTACTACTTGTTCACCGTCCTTGCCGGGTGCCCGGGCTGAGGCAGGCTGGGGCAGGGGGGGTTTCCCTGCTCTTATAGAATTATTTAAACTAGCACAAGTTACCCGTAACAAGTGAATCATAGTAAGAAACTCTGCGGTAACGCTTTGCCATGTTTCACCAAGTCCGTAGACTTTTATGCACTATTATTATGATATCATTATTATTATTATTATTATTATTGTTATTATTATTATTATTATTATTATTATTATTAATGTTATTGTTATTGTTATTATTATTATTATTATTATTATTATTATTATTATTATTGGGATTAAAAGGGAAAGACACGCACACCCTACATATCCTTCCCCCAATCTCAGCTGGACAGAGGTGGCCAGTGACTTTAATGTATCACAGCCAGGACACTCAACAAATATAATCATTTAAGACATTAATTTTAAAGTCACTGGCCACCCCTGTCGATTATTATTTTTATCATAATTATTAACACAAGGAACACTATTTCTGACGGGCACCTCTCGATGTGTGTGTTGCAGGGCAAGGGGTGAGCCAGCTGCTCTCCCTGGCCGAGACACAGCTGCGGGACGGCTGCCTGGAGGGCTTCCCGGACCACGACTGTAACCTCATGTGGCACAAGACGGACGAGGGCTGCCACGCCATCGCCCGGGCCATCGCGGACGTCACCATGACCCTGGACCCCCACTACCTGGCCATGTACCTCATCTAGGCACGGCATGCAGTGCGCTGCAGCAACAATATTGGGCTTTCATTTAGTACTTGTGATGACAGTTGTAGTCTTTTTTTTTTTTAACAAGGTGGAAATTACATGCTATCTTAAGGTCTCATGCTTAAAATGTTCCCTATGTGTACCTGATAATAGGGTTAACTAAGATAAAATACAGCTGAAATTAAGAAGAACTGTACTATTCCATTTTACTGGCATTAAATATCAGTCAGTAAGCAGCAAGGGGTCAAGATTTTTCACCTTGTTAAAAAAACCAGACTAGTTATTTGTCGTTGCATGGAATAGGATGTTGCTTATACATATGATAAGCATACGGAAGGCTGTGTAAGTTCATGGTACTATTATCACAGAGAAGTCATCTGTGTTTCAGTTATTTCTGCTTATCATGTGTAATAATGGTATGAGGGAAAGTTAAGCAGCAAAATATTTATTGTTTTATAATTTTCTGAATGCGTTTTTATGCAGTTATAATTTTCTTGTCTACGTTTTTATATTTTTTCAAAAGACGTTCATGAATAAGGTTTATGAGTTTTTTACCAGTTTGAATCAAGTTCAGTCTTGATTTGGTCCTAAGGATGTAATTAACGTGGTAAATTTTTTTCTGAATTCAGCACATTTTCATTGCAGGATCCAAAGATGTCTTGGCAGATACTATGCAACTGTATACGCTGCTGGGACATAGTATTCACTTCATATATAATTTCATAATCTTGTCTAAAAGGAATGGCCTTGTATGTTAGAATATCAGTGTTTTTATTTTTTTGGCACCATATGATAGTTATTATGTTTAAAGGAAACATTTGAGCTGTAATGAAAAAAAAGTGTGTGACTTTGCATGTGCCTTGAGTGTGATTGTGGAAGTGTTGCGTCGCTTCCCCACCACCATTGCCGTGACCTGCACCACCGCGACAACCTTCCCACGTCCACTGTATTAAGGACTGGCTGCAGACCACAGGCTTCAGGGAGGATGGACAGTTCAGGTGTCTTTTCTGTGGTACAAGGAGGCACAGTACTTGTTCCCGCCCTCATCCATAACCCTTATCTTGTATGGACATCACATCATCTGATCCATACACTCTTTCATCAGGTAATGGAATGGGCTGCACTTATCACCTGTTTCAGAGTAGGTTCTCTTTATCAGTGTTATAACCATAATTTTTCCAAGCACAGAGTGAGTCGTCCGATTACTTGGAGAGCTCTTGGCTTAGATAGTGATAGGACAGCAAATAAAGAAAAACTGACTCATTCAACAACACTTGCATTTAGGAATTCTTCTATGCAATACCCGTGTTATCTGATAAAGATTTGTGCCAGGATAGAGGTATACTTAACATTAAGACAGAGTATGTTTGTAGAATTAATACAAGGCGTGATCAAAAAGTTCCAAGACGCACTTATACAAAGCAGACAACGTACCATTATTCAAAGTTGTCCGCTATCTCCTTCAAGTCATCACCTCGGGCAGCAAAACTATTAATTCCCAGCGCTTCTGCAGCGATTCAAATGATATGGATCAAATCTGGATTTACCCCCTGCAACTTTTTCCTCTACCCCAAGATGAAGTTCAAGCTGAAGGGTTGCTAATTTGTCATTCATTGTGGAAGAGATTCAATGTGAATTACAGATAGTATTTGACACACTTAAGAACAGGACTTGCAGGGAGCATAGCCATCGTGGCAGGAGCGCTGGGGTGACGTGTCGCTGCACTGCCCAAGGTGACCACTTCCAAGGGGAGGACAGACAAACTTGAGTCATGTCTGTGACTTGTGTTTTACAGGTGTGGTCTGGGAACGGTTTGGTGGCCCTTCATTGTGATGGCATGGTGCTCAAACCAAAAAGTCAGGTGTTTAATTTTTCATCATAAATTTAGGATGTAATTATGAGAATATTAATTTAGCTGGGGTTTTTCACTTAAGTGATCTTATATGTCTTAGCTGTAACTACGAATTGTTTTTATTTGAAATACAAGAGGAATTTATTTTATTGAGAGAATATTTTGTAATCAGATTTGTTCAGAATATAGATTATATTCTACATGAAATACATTATATGGCAATCTGCATGTTTTCAGATATACTGTGTACACTGTATATCATTAAAATGAGGACTTACAAAGGTCAATGACCATAATTTTTTGTAGACCTCAACCTCGATCTACAATTTATCCTTGGCTGTCAGGGCCTTTTGTCTTGTTTTTTGTCACAGTTTTTCTAGGTAGAGTTATCAAAGTCACTGTTTTTGTAGGTAGAGGTATCAAAGTAGTCACTGTTTTTGTAGGCAGAGATATCAAAGTCACTGTTTTTGTAGGTAGAGGTATCAAAGTAGTCACTGTTTTTGTAGGTAGAGATATCAAAGTCACTTTTTGTAGGTAGAGATATCAAAGTAGTCACTGTTTTTGTAGGTATAGATATCAAAGTCACTTTTTGTAGGTAGAGATATCAAAGTAGTCACTGTTTTTGTAGGTAGATATATCAGTCACTGTTTTTGTAGGTAGATATATCAAAGTCACTGTTTTTGTAGGTAGATATATCAGTCACTGTTTTTGTAGGTAGAGTTGTCAAAGTCACTGTTTTTGTAGGTAGAGTTATCAAAGTAGTCACTGTTTTTGTAGGTAGATATCAAAGTAGTCAGTTTTTGTAGGTAGATATCAAAGTAGTCACTGTTTTTGTAGGTAGATATCAAAGTAGTGTTTTTATAGGTAGATATCAAAGTAGTCAGTTTTTGTAGGTAGATATCAAAGTAGTCACTGTTTTTGTAGGTAGAGATATCAAAGTAGTCACTGTTTTTGTAGGTAGAGATATCAAAGTAGTCAGTTTTTGTAGGTAGATATATCAAAGCCACTGTTTTTGTAGGTAGAGGTATCAAAGTCAGTTTTTGTAGGTAGAGTTATCAAAGTCACTGTTTTTGTAGGTAGAGTTATCAAAGTCACTGTTTTTGTAGGTAGAGGTATCAAAGTCACCGTTTTTGTAGGTAGAGATATCAAAGTAGTCACTGTTTTTGTAGGTAGATATATCAAAGTCACTGTTTTTGTAGGTAGAGGTATCAAAGTCACTGTTTTTGTAGGTAGAGTTATCAAAGTCACTGTTTTTGTAGGTAGAGGTATCAAAGTCACCGTTTTTGTAGGTAGAGGTATCAAAGTCACCGTTTTTGTAGGTAGAGTTATCAAAGTCACTGTTTTTGTAGGTAGAGATATCAAAGTCACTGTTTTTGTAGATAGTGGTATCAAAGTAGACAGTTTTTGTAGGCAGTTATCAAAAAAGTCAGTTTTTGTAGGTAGTTATCAAAGTAG
This sequence comes from Chionoecetes opilio, assembly GCA_016584305.1. Lineage (NCBI taxonomy): Eukaryota > Metazoa > Arthropoda > Malacostraca > Decapoda > Majidae > Chionoecetes > Chionoecetes opilio. Next base: position 86,058 of record JACEEZ010000271.1, read on the forward strand.
TCACTTTTTGTAGGTAGATATATCAAAGTAGTCAGTTTTTGTAGGTAGATTTATCAAAGTAGTCACTGTTTTTGTAGGTAGATATATCAAAGTCACTGTTTTTGTAGGTAGATATATCAAAGTAGTCAGTTTTTGTAGGTAGTTATCAAAGTAGTCACTGTTTTTGTAGGTAGAGATATCAAAGTAGTCACTGTTTTTGTAGGTAGTTATCAAAGTAGTCACTGTTTTTGTAGGTAGTTATCAAAGTAATCCGTTTTTGTAGGTAGTTATCAAAGTAGTCCGTTTTGTAGGTAGTTATCAAAGTAGTCACTGTTTTTGTAGGTAGTTATCAAAGTAGTCACTGTTTTTGTAGGTAGTTATCAAAGTAGTCACTGTTTTTGTAGGTAGTTATCAAAGTAGTCAGTTTTTGTAGGTAGAGATATCAAAGTAGTCAGTTTTTGTAGGTAGTTATCAAAGTAGTCCGTTTTTGTAGGTAGTTATCAAAGTAGTCCGTTTTTGTAGGTAGTTATCAAAAAAGTCAGTTTTTGTAGGTAGAGATATCAAAGTAGTCACTGTTTTTGTAGGTAGTTATCAAAGTAGTCACAGTTTTTGTAGGTAGTTATCAAAGTAGTCCCTGTTTTTGTAGGTAGTTATCAAAAAAGTCAGTTTTTGTAGGTAGAGATATCAAAGTAGTCACTGTTTTTGTAGGTAGTTGTCAAAGTAGTCACAGTTTTTGTAGGTAGTTATCAAAAAAGTCAGTTTTTGTAGGTAGAGATATCAAAGTAGTCGGTGCTACTATAGCGTGCGGTCTACTGGGACATTTGCACTATAGCGTGCGGTCTACCGGGACATTTGCACTATAGCGTGCGGTCTACCGGGACATTTGCACTATAGCGTGCGGTCTACCGGGACATTTTGCACTATAGCGTGCGGTCTACGGGGACATTTGCACTTTTAGCGTGCGGTCTACCGGGACATTTGCACTAAAAGCGTGCGGTCTACCGGGACATTTGCACTATAGCGTGCGGTCTACCGGGACATTTGCACTATAGCGTGCGGTCTACACTACTTATATTACTCTCTACTTACACTCTACAGTCTACACTCTTACACTTCAGGCTGCAACTTACTATTGCTAAATGATAATTGTCTATTATATGTACAGTAGAATATTATAGAAATACAAAACTTTAGTATGTAATTTATTAATTATCATCATATAAACAAAACATTGTCTGATATACAGTAGAGTATTATAAGAAAACAAATAAATCATCAACATCTTTTATTAGCACTGTAGTAAAATAATTGATTACACATACTTCACAATCACACATAATACATAATTACACATACTTCATAATCACATCCATCATAAATTATAAAGGCTAGATGTTGAATATTGCATTAAATTAATGGCATTGACTTCTTATATCCTTTAACGATATACACTTTGTATATCATTTAAAAATGCCACAAATAAATCCTCTGCATCTTTTCTTAGCACTTTCCAGCAAAAGTGATCAAGGTGTGATTGAAACAGCTCACTACCAACGCCTCTCATTTGCTTTAGAATGTGTGTTTTGGCATCCAACCATGTTCGTTGAATCGCCTGCGTGTTTGCTCCTGTCACTGGATACACATCATTTTCTTGATTGTTCACCTTAAAATGACTGTAACCAACGGCATTTAGATCGCCATACGCAGGCCATTCATCGGAGTGAATCACTGAGCCAGTTTCACATTCCCGCTCAATGATGGGCATCAGAGTGTTGCTGTCACGTCGTTGCACATAAAAATACCGACAATCAGAGCCTTGCTTGAGACCAAAAACCCACGGACCATCAATTCTGGGTTCATGGTTCTCATTGTTTTGTACAACTGCATCACTGTCTTCGGAGAGAGGAGCCTGGTCGCCAGTCAGCATTTCCCACGAGTGTATTTCCGTCGACCAGCAAATCTTGCTTCGTCAATTTGGATAGGGTTTTCCTCTGTGCCAACATTTTACCTCGTGCGCGATGAGAAACAATGGCTCCACACACCTCTCGGCACATATTATACCAATCAGTCACAGTATTGAACGATTTTCCTGTTAGAGTCACTGCTGTGTTCATGGGTATTTCCATTACAAAAAAGAAACCAGTTCTAAAATGTCGCACAAACTCAGGTTACAGTTTAATTTGTTGTTGATGTCCACGTAATGGAAGAATGTGTTGCCTTTGCGAACAGAACGTGTAGATTGGCACCCTCTACGAGGACAGCGAAGCACAGGCCGATATTCCCCACCTCTGTCACGTTTTCTTTTTTCTCGCATAACACTGCCACACCGATGACAAGGCTCTGCTTCTTGTGCTGCGTCCAGAAGATTGCTTTCACGTAAAAACTTAGCCGCTGTTTCTTCTGTCATGATGATACTGCTGTAGAATTCCTTCAACAACATTGTAGAGGGTTAAGTGTGTCAGACTGATGCTCTCGGCTTAAATCTTAGGAGGATACCGAGACATTACTTCGTTGATCCCCATTTTATAAGGTTGAGTAGGGTCCTGGTACTCAGGTCAGGTCTGGTATTGTTGGACTGTACATTAAAGCTATGCAGTAGTCAGGTCAGATCAGGTCAGGTCAGGTGGGATTCTTGGTAGACCACACATTAGGCTAGCGTAGACTACACACCCTGATGTAGACCGCACGCTATAGTAGCAAACCCCATAACCATCACCACCGCACACACCACTGCGGGAACACCCCAGGACCTCATCTTGTGCTTCTGAAAGGGGGACAAGGATATAAGCACATAAGAACATAAGAACATAAGAAAATAAAAGAATCAATTAGAACATATGAAACTAGCAACATTTGGAGGTATCTTATAAGCTCTGTCCAAGGAAATGACAGAAAATACAAGGGAAGAATCTATTAAAACTCAATAAAACTAGCAACATAAGAACATAGGAACATAAGGAAGCTACAAGAGGCCGCCAGACCTACACGTGGTAGTTCCTGTATTTATAAGCAATACCTTGATGGTGCCGGGATGCCTCACCACCTTACTCACCACACAAACAACACGGGAACCTTATTCTATGTTTTTCATCTTCAATAAAGAAGCAAAAAGTAATGTATGTATTTTTCTGTCGTCCGTCTGTCTCACAATATGTTTGTCAAAGAGGAAAACTTCTTCCATGCATCTATTTGCAAATTGAAAATCTATCTTTTATTCATAACAATTTTATCGTAGCTGAGACAATTTTTTTTTTTGGATTTCTGGCAGCCCAAAATTTGCCGAGATTGGCGATGAATACGTTTTTGCAGTTTTACTACGTAACTGTAAGTTCTAGGAGGAAGCCTCATAGAAGCAAAGTAGTTCACCTTCATGAGTTCTATCCAATAGTCTAGGGGCCAAGGGCTGAAAAAATAATTGTCGTGGTACCCATGCGGTAACAGCTTCATAATATACCATCTGAAAGGAAATTTTGTCTACTTTTCGAATCTGGCAATGAAAATTTCTAAATCGTGTAGCTTCATGGTGATTTTTTGGTTACCATGACAACCACATTACATATTTCAGACCAACATGTTTAGTCTAGTCCAGTGGACCCCACGTGCACCCCCTGGACAATCTAATGAGACCTACTTTTTTAGATGCACAAATATGTCTAGAAACCAAAAATCAATATTAACACTGTCAACTAATGTCCCATGGGGTTCGTATCGGCGGCCATCGTCGTCGCGAAATATTTGACTTCTCTCGAAATTACCAAATGTCCATAAAATCACAAATAATGTAGTTTACAAATTGAATTTTGGTGCCCACGTGACAAGAATAACATGGCCTATGTAATAAGAACAATTAATGCAGTAATTGGTACAAGTTTGGTCATGGAATGGCAAAAACCTAAAAAAAGGCGGAAAAATTACTTCGGTTTCGCCGACAACTTTCAACATAAATAACAATAACTTCAATAATATACAACATACTGGTCAGTTTAACATATCAAAATCATCGTCTATTATTCCCCCATCTAATGCAGTCAAACAATTGACATACATATATGACTATCATACACTAATTGTTACCAATGTTACTCACCCCCATAGTGAAACTTTACTTACATCAAATACATACGTTCGAGAAAAGTCAGAAAAGAATGTTTCCTTTCTATTAAACTTTAACAAGTGATGTAGGGCAGCTAGGTACGCTGTCAGTAGAAGTGAGTAATTGACATTTGGTATAATTACAAATAACAGTCAAATCCTGACCCAAAGTTGAAAGCTGCATTATGGGCAGCAGCCCTATCCCTGATCACAGAGTCTACTATTAGCCCTGATCAGTGTCTACGTTACGGTTCTCCTCTCGCTCCTGTGCCCGGATGTGATTTCGATATTCCGTGGTGAAGGACATTCTGCATTCGGAATGGAACTGTGCTTCAACGGCAAATAAGTCCTTTCCTTTCACCTGTCGGTATAGACGAGTCTTTCCCAGTTCAAGGGCCTGGGACTCGATGCTTTTCCAAGCAGGCTCTTTGTGTTTCCATGATAGGAATTTGATGGGTCTCTCGGTTTTTCCAGATACCTTTATTTCAAACTTCTCGCAGAACATACATTCAGGTGGGAATAGTTGGGAGCTCTCAGCAGATGACAGTTTGCGCAGAGAGTGATGCTTCGTGGACATAGATGCTACGGTCGAATCATTCAAGTGATGTAAGTTTGCTGTGAAGCGCTGGTAACATGGTCTGTGGTATCCTATCATCTCCAAGTCAACGCCTTTGAGAGTCTCTGGTATCTGAGAACACACTGCTTCCATACGGCGAGGGGAATTGAGAGGTTCAACCATTCGATTTTCACGGATTTCATGTAGATATGCTAATTTTTCATCTGGGTTTTCTCTCACATTTCTGAAAGATGTCAAGGGACCATAGTCTCGGATGTCTATTGCGTGTACGATACATGATGGGCATTTAGGGTTTTCAGATCTGGCTGATATTTTGTCGCTTTTTTGTTTCCTCGTGCTAGCCACGATTTAGTTCAGTTATATTCCACCACCAGAAAGAACTACGGATGTACCACACAGAATGTTAGGTCACTAACATACCATCTACACTATCACTATCACCGATGCATCTAAGGAGAAGGAAAGTAGTGTTAATTGACATCGTATACAGGTTAGCGATACACATGAGCAGTACAGTATTGTATGAGAAACAAACATATATATACAATATATATACATATATGACATGACATATGCAGCAAAACAGTGTTTACAAATGGCAACTGAACAATACTAAGTTGTATTATCTAGTTGCCCATGATTAACTGGTAAAATTGAATATAAAACTAAGTTTTATCGAATGTATGTATTTGATGTAAGTAAAGTTTCACTAGGGGGATGGGTAACATTGGTAACAATTAGTGTATGATAGTCATATATGTATGTCAATTGTTTGACTGCATTAGATGGGGGAATAATAGACGATGATTTTGATATGTTAAACTGACCAGTATGTTGTATATTAGTGAAGTTATTGTTATTTATGTTGAAAGTTGTAGGCGAAACCGAAGTAATTTTTCCGCCTTTTTTTAGGTTTTTGCCGTTCCATGACCAAACTTGTACCAATTACTGCATTAATTGTTCTTATTACAATAGGCCATGTTATTCTTGTCACGTGGGCACCAAAATTCAATTTGTAACTACATTATTTGTGATTTTATGGACATTTTGGTAATTTCGAGAAAGTCAAATATTTCGCGATCGACGATGGCCGCCATACGAACCCCATGGGACATTAGTTGACAGTGTTAATATTGATTTTTGTTTTCTAGACATATTTGTGCATCTAAAAAAGTAGGTCTCATTAGATTGTCCAGGGGGTGCACGTGGGGTCCACTGGACTAGACTAAACATGTTGGTCTGAAATATGTAATGAGGTTGTCATGGTAACCAAAAAATCACCATGAAGCTACACGATTTAGAAATTTTCATTGCCAGATTCGAAAAGTAGACAAAATTTCCTTTCAGTTGGTATATTATGAAGCTGTTACCGCATGGGTACCACGAAAGTCAATTTTAAAGACACTTCTCAGTTTTGGCCAATAGACTACAATATTGTAATCTGTATTCCAAAAACTTTCAAACTTTTAAGAGAAAATCAATATTTTGTTAAAATAACAATTTGTGTAATTTTCTTGAATACTTAAATTCCAAAATGATTCTACTACAGCTCAATAAAGGTCTCTGCCTGCTCTGTCTTTACTTGTCTATAATGTTTGCACCTACTACTACAGCACAATAAAGGTCTCTGCCTGCTCTGTCTTTACTTGTCTATAATGTTTACACCTACTACTACAGCACAATAAGGGTCTCTGCCTGCTCTGTCTTTACTTGTCTATTATGTTTACACCTACTACTACAGCACAATAAAGGTCTCTGCCTGCTCTGTCTTTACTTGTCTATAATGTTTACACCTACACAGCGCGCCAAAGCATTGTTCGCGACATCATAACACAGCGCTTCCATACGGGAATTCAGAAAATGTACTCTATGGCAGCCTACTGACTTCCGGGAGAGATATCTTACATATGGCAGCTTGTTTAAGGCACGGGCAGTCCATCAAGACCGTTGAGGAATGTTCAGATGCCACTTGTCAATTATAGACGAAGCATTTAAAAAAGTATCGCCTTCCTTCCCGCGAGTAATTTGAACAGACGCGCATTGGTATAACTATCATTATTTGCATAATGAGTGGCAAGAAAGACCTAACAAAGGAGCAAATTAAAGTTATTGTATCTCTACACAAGGCAGAGAGGCCAGTGGAAGAAATATCAAGGATTGTGGATGTTACGAGGAGATGTGTGCATAAGTGGGTGAAAAGTTAAACGGTGGGTTGGCGGTGTCGCGACAGCCGGGGACACCAGAACATTATAAGTGGCCAGGGCGAGGATGTAAAACCTCAGCAAGCACCCTAAATGTCATGAAACGTCAAGTGGATGCCCATCCTCAATTAAGAGCAAGAAAAATATTGCGATATGACTTTAACATCCTCGCCCTGGCCACTTATAATGTTCTGGTGTCGCGGCTGTCGCGACACCGCCAACCCACCGTTTAACTTTCCACCCACTTATGCACACATCTCCTCGTAACATCCACAATCCTTGATATTTCTTCCACTGGCCTCTCTGCCTTGTGTAGAGATACAATAACTTTAATTTGCTCCTTTGTTAGGTCTTTCTTGCCACTCATTATGCAAATAATGATAGTTATTATCAGAGCTGGGCACGTTCCTGGATTTGGGGTAGTCCGTACCTGTACTTCCGTACTTCGGGACGCGGGTCGTCCGTACCTGTACTTCCGTACCTTATTTTACTTTGTTCTGTCCGTACCCGTACCTCCGTACCTCCGTACCTCCGTACCTGTACCCTATAACTATTAAAACGCGCCTGAAAAAATATAGTCAGTACCTCAAAAATAAAACAAAATACAAGGCTATAATACATCAGAGCTTCATAAATATATATAGCAATATATATTTACCATCAAATAATCATCAAATCAATTAAAATAAAATTTGTCTCCAGTCTTCACAGTTCACAAATGAGTGAAATGACTAATTAGTTTAAATCACAAGTTTATCTAGAGTGTATAACTCCTACTCCACTTCCTTCTCCTCCTTGTACTGCTGCTACACCTCCTTGTAGCCTAGGAGGTGCATGTTGCCCCTCACAAACACCAGTGCTCAAAGTTTATGTTGCTGAGGCTGGACCTCTTCGGCCGCAAGATGTCTCCCCGGAGCTGAACAGCCTTTCCACGGCAGCAGAGCGGGGGAGAGGGGTGTTGTACCTCTTGAAAAGGTCCAGCCAGGCATTCCTGTAGCGGGTGGGGAACAGGTTGGGACTGAGGGGGATGTCCACCATCTTCCTTTTCCAGTCCTCCAGGGTCTTGACGATGGTCTCCTCCACCTCTTCCTGTCGCCTCACCTCAGGGACTGGGGTACTGGAGAGCAGGAGGTGGAACTTGTCCATCCTCTCCTTCCTTTCCTCAGGCTGCTCCTCCTCCTTTGTGCCCACAATGTCCTTAACCTCCCTGACGATACGGTCCTTGATGTCGGCGGCCTGGTCGCAGATGGTGCAGGCGTGCTGGTTCTGTAGCTCACACTACTACAGCTACTATCCCCAGACACACTCCTGCTCCTGTCGCTATCACTTCTTTTCACGTATTTGTCCATGTTTAATTGTAAACACTAAACAGTAAGCAATAGCAGTGAAACTTTGAAACGCGTTGCCGGGTGATGTGACTGTAAACATAAAACGTTGTTGATCTTGAGCTTGATGCCGCACGTTTGGTGTTTACCAGGCACCACAGATGCACGGATCTCGCCTTAGGAAATTATCAGATGACAGCTAGTGGCAAATTGCCCGCCAAAACGCGTGAAAGTTATTCTGTGGACTGTTTTTTCGTCTTCGTTTTTTTTTTTTTTCATCATAGAAAATATCAGGTACGGAAGTACGGACCCAAAATTTCGCAGGTCCGTACCTGTTACTTCCGTACCTTTGAAAAACTTTCCGTACCTCCGGACTTCCGGACCTACAGTAAAACCCTTATAACTCGGCACGATAGGGGCTCTGGCCCTTGCCGAGTTATTCAATGTGCCGAGTTATGCAATGTCCTCCTCTGATATGGGTAAAGAAAAAAAAAAAAAAAAAAAAAAAAAAAAAAATATACTGTCAAAGCATAAAAAACTACACTTACCCGTGAACGGGTAGAATGTGCTGGATTTGATATCAAACTCAGCACAAATAAGCACGCATGGATGCACTGCATCCATCCTTGCCAGTACTTTCACCTTTTCCTGCAGGCTCAGGCTCTTCAATTTCATTCCCTTCCTGCTGGAGACACCCTTGCGTGATGGAGCTGACATCTTGATATACAGTACTGTATGATGTAATCCCAAAACACGTAAAATAGGTGGCAAAGTAAAGCAAAGGTCTGGTACCAGCGTGTAGGCTGAGCCGTGTTTTTGTCGTCCAAGCACCGTCTTGGATTACGAATCCCAATCCAATAACACTTGCTGAAATGTGTGTTATACTACTCTGTGATATTGTTTGCAATGTTTTGCATTGATTATTATTTCGGCTCCTACCAAGCTTGTTGTGTTTTTTAAGCAGAAACCAATCCTTTTTTAATTTCGACAAAAAACGGAATTCGTATCCAAGACGGTGCTTGGACGACATAAACACGGCTCAGCAGCTGACAGCCTATGCGCTGGTTCCTGACCTTTGCTTTACTTTGCCACCTATTTTACGTGTTTTGGGATTACATCATACAGTACTGTATTTCAAGATGTCAGCTCCATCACGCAAGGGTGTCTCCAGCAGGAAGGGAGACTTCAATGAAATTGAAGAGCCTGAGCCTGCAGGAAAGGTCAAAAGAACAAAAACACTACTTTATGCGACTAAGGCTTTGCCGAGTGTAAGCAAAGAGATGCAGTTATAACAGCAATATGCCGAGATACATTATTTTTTGCCGACTTTCTGTTTACATGTTCACACAAGAGGTTGTGAGGGCATGATATACCGAGTGAAAACCAAGCGATGCAATCTAGGGGAGGCGGTAGCAGAGTGGTTAGCGTCACCGAGTGGCGTTCTCGAAAACCCGAGTTCGATCCCGAGTGAGACCCATAAATCCACTTGAAATCTTTCTGCACCGTCGAGTGGCCTAAGAACACCCACATGCCCTGTCCATTAACTCTACCTTCGACTGCGAGTGCATGGGAGGACACAGGGGGGCGGCATGAGCCTTTAATTACAGGTGTCACTATAAGAATCCTGCCTGCGCCACCACTGGCGAGGGCCAACCATCACAGCCCTCGAGTGAGCCTCCAGGGCCTACCATCCCACCCCTGGAGCTCACTGCCTACACGCGCTATAGGCATAGATGTAATAAAAAATTTAAAAAAAAAAAAAAAAAAAAAAAAAAAAAAAAAAAAAAAAACTGTCTTTGCCTTGCCGAGTTATATCAAATTCCGAGTTATACAGTGCCGAGTTATAAGGGTTTTACTGTAGTTTGGAAGTCCGTAGGTACGGAGGTACGGACAGAGGTACGGAAGTGCCCAGCTCTGGTTATTATACCAATGCGCGTCTGTTCAAATTACTCGCGGGAAGGAAGGCGATACTTTTTTAAATGCTTCGTCTATAATTGACAAGTGGCATCTGAACATTCCTCAACGGTCTTGATGGACTGCCCGTGCCTTAAACAAGCTGCCATATGTAAGATATCTCTCCCGGAAGTCAGTAGGCTGCCATAGAGTACATTTTCTGAATTCCCGTATGGAAGCGCTGTGTTATGATGTCGCGAACAATGCTTTGGCGCGCTGTGTACTACTACAGCACAGTAAAGGTCTCTGTCTGCTCTGTCTTTACTTGTCTATAATGTTTACACCTACTACTACAGCACAATAAGGGTCTCTGCCTGCTCTGTCTTTACTTGTCTATAATGTTTACACCTACTACTACAGCACAATAAGGGTCTCTGCCTGCTCTGTCTTTACTTGTCTATAATGTTTACACCTACTACTACAGCACAATAAGGGTCTCTGCCTGCTCTGTCTTTACTTGTCTATAATGTTTACACCTACTACTACAGCACAATAAGGGTCTCTGCCTGCTCTGTCTTTACTTGTCTATAATGTTTACACCTACTACTACAGCTCAATAAGGGTCTCTGCCTGCTCTGTCTTTACTTGTCTATAATGTTTACACCTACTACTACAGCTCAATAAGGGTCTCTGCCTGCTCTGTCTTTACTTGTCTATAATGTTTACACCTACTACTACAGCTCAATAAGGGTCTCTGCCTGCTCTGTCTTTACTTGGCTATAATGTTTACACCTACTACTACAGCACAATAAAGGTCTCTGTCTGCTCTGTCTTTACTTGTCTATAATGTTTACACCTACTACTACAGCACAATAAAGGTCTCTGCCTGCTCTGTCTTTACTTGTCTATAATGTTTACACCTACTACTACAGCACAATAAAGGTCTCTGCCTGCTCTGTCTTTACTTGTCTATAATGTTTACACCTACGCCTCATCGTTTTTTTAGTTATTCCAAAAAACGAGATTTCTTGCAAAAATTCCAAGGGGTTCCCCTGCAGATTTTCATGAAAATGTTCACACCGCAGATTCTCATGAACATTTGTCCATAGAAGATTCCAGTCATGCTGAACACGAATCTGGAGACAGTTTTGTAATTTGTATAATTCTAAACCAAATTTCAGCCTATGTATCCTTATATAATATAATATCCATCATATATCAGCATCGTATACTTATATGAGACATCATAATGACTTATATATAAGTATCCTTATTATTTGGGGAGACAGTGGCTGAGTGTTTAGCGTCTGGAAGTGGCAAGCTTGGGGTCCTGGGTTCCATCCCCGAGTGCTGCCAAAATCTTTCTGCAACCGCAAAATCTTTTTTATCCCAGATATATAGACGAACTTAATGGGAAATAAGGCGAGTTTACCCTTAAATACCTTATTTATGGCTTATTAATGATAAGATTATTATTAGTGATAAATATACGCAGGATGCCGAGAAACCAAATTATATGTACCAACCAATCAATCATTGGGGGCATACGCCGGGGGGCGCATTGCCTCGCCCACCCTACGATGCACTCCCGGGGGTCACCACGCGCGAGTCCCCATGCAGGTTCCTTTCCCATACCAAGCAGCTCACGACAAAAAGCATCAACTTGCCTTAGCCACGAGCCTTGTGGGCGCCCCCTTGGCCTCCTCCACGCCGGATTGTCTCTTACAGATACAACACGATGGGAAGGATCGGCTTCAGGGTAGCGTGCCGTATGCCCATATAGTCAATAAATGACCAAAATAACTTCAGATACGTATAAACAGATACAATATAATACAAAGAACATTTAAATGAATGAAAACTAAAATCCTGACATAGATGCTTAATTTTTTTTTTTTTTTTTTTTTTTTTTTTTTTTTTTTTTTTTTTTTTTTTTTTTTTTTTTTTTTTTTTTTATACTTCACAGGGAACTGGCCAAGGGCACAAAAAAAATGGGTAACACAAAGCCCGCTTAGTTGCCAGTCCCTATAAAGAAGACAGTAAGAGAATAAAATAAAAACAAAGGGGTAGGCCAATTTAGTTCGGGAGGTGTCTTGTTACTCTTCTTTTGAAAAGATTTAAGTCATAGGAAAGTGGAAAAATAGAAACAGGAAGAGTTCCAGAGTTTACCAGTGAAAGGGATGAAAGAGTAAAGATACTGATTAACTCTTGCATTAGGAAGATGGACAGAATAGGGATGGGAATGAGTAGAAAGTCTTGTGCAGCGAGGCTGCGGGAGTGGGGGAGGCATGCAGTTAGCAAGTTCAGAAGAGCAGTGAGCATGAAAATAACGGTAGAAGAGAGCAAGAGAAGCAACATTGCGGCGGTGATTTAAAGATTGAAGACAGTCAGTCAGAGGAGAGGAGTTGATGAGACGAAAAGCTTTTGACTCAACCCTGTTTAGGAGAGCTGTATGAGTGGATCCTCCCCAAACATGTGAGACATACTCCATACATGGGCGGATAAGGCCCCTGTAGAGAGCAAGCAATTGGGAGGGAGAAAAAAAAGGATGCAGACGCACAGCACACCTAACTTCTTAGAAGCTGTTTTAGCAAGAGATGAGATGTGAGATTTCCAGTTCAGATTTTTAGTAAAGGGTAGTCCTAGAATGTTCATTGTAGAAGAAGGAGACAGTTGAGTGTCATTGAAGAAGAGGGGATAGTTATCTGGTAGGTTTTGTCGAGTAGATAGGTGAAGAAATTGGGTTTTTGAGGCATTGAACAAAACAAGGTTTGCTTTGCCCCAATCAGAAATAATAGAAAGATCAGAAGTTAGCAGCTCGGTGGCATCTCTCCGTGAATCACTATGTTCCTGTTGAGTTGGACGTCTAATAAACGACGTTGAAAAATGCAGGGTAGAATCATCAGCGTAGGAGTAAATTAGACGAAAAATGCGTGAAAATAATTTTATATAGAAAATGTTACGGCAATACCTAACCCAGACTCAAATAAGGACTTAGAGCGGTTATTCCTCCTCTAATAGACTAGAATACTAATGGATAATGGTTAATTCAATGGTTAAGGCCAGGACAAATTAGTAGTCTCAGAAAATAACCTCGCAGTCCTCGTCCATTTTTACCACTAGAATTTAAGGAGTGTTACCCATGCATTATATTAATTAAACTGCAGTAGTATTACCAAAAAAAATATCTATCTGAAAAAGCATCAATCTTAGGCCAGGAAAAATTAGTCGGTTATAATTAAATGAATAAAATTCGGTATTGAATTATTATTATTTTTTTAAATATGGGTTTCCGGAAAATAAAACTATCTCCATTACAAAAAGCACCTATTGTAGGCCAGGAAAAATCAGTCGGTGTCTCTGAAAACGACCGCGAAGTCCTCGTCCATTATTACCGAAGCTGGATACACCTCCCCCACACTTCACATCACTCTCAGTCCCACAGTACAGACCAGTCATATATCACCGACCGGCCGTGTATTAACCCATTGCTACTATTAACACGAGTATATATGAACCCCTTAACGTTAGCAAGGCACCAAGGCATAACACATGTCTATACCGAGAGAGGTACATCAGAATCTATGTCTGGAAAATCCTGGAGGGTCTGGCTCCAAAAGTAGGTATGGAGGAAAACAGAAATCCTAGAAGAGGCAGGCTGTGCTATGTACAGAGTACCCGCGCCTTCTTTAAAGGACTGCAAACCCTCATACACCACAGCTTCTGCCACAATGGTGTACACCTCTTCAACTGCACCCCAAGACACATTCGGGGCATTCCAGGACAGGTGGCCCAGAGAGTAACACCTCACCAACTCTGATTTTGCTTAAATTTGGCACATGTTATGAGTGTTGCTGCCATATGCCTTGTGCAAAATTTGAGCACTCTAGGGTCAACGGGTCTCCTGTAAGAGGTCATCAAAATTTTGGCATGACCTCGAAAATGACCTAATAGATCAAACTTCAAATGTCCCTAAAATCTTTATTTATAAACTTAGAGAGGTGGTTTTAATATCTTTTTTACTCAGTATGAGTCTCTGAATCATTCTAGGTTTACAGAAGTAACTTACATCAATAACTGAAAAAAGGGCACAAAATTTGAACTTTGACCTTGACCTGTGACCTTGAAGTTCACTCGCGACAAAAAAAATAATTTAGTCAAAATTGAAGCTTTGTATGTTTACTTCAAAATAACATAAAAAAATTGTGTCTTATTCTACATAGGTAAGCCTGTACAGGTTGTCAAAGCCAGGCAGAAATATGTTATGCCTATATTCGGACCATGTTTTTCTATTTTTATATACCTATTTAGCTATGAAAAATGAGTTTTAGCCACAGATAATGAATATTAATACAAATAAATAAGAAAAATTATGTTAGAGTGAACCATTTATTCAATTGATTGAACTAATGAATGAAATTGTTTAGTAAAATAGTAAGCTCATAAATTAAATTATAAAATGAAAATAAATTAATAAATTTGTTAAAAGTAGTTGGAGAGGGAAATAGCGTGAGTGTGAAGAAGAATGTGAAAGGTGAAGAGTTGGAGGTCTGTGAGGATAAAGAGTTGGTTGTTGGGATGTTTGTAGCTTGCATTTACATGGAGGAACTATGGTTTGCAATGATTGAGGAAATGTCAGAGGAGTTTGGTGATGCATTGATGATATTCTTGCACCCCAAAGGAAAGTCAGGGTCTCATGCATTTGTACAGTCTAAAGCTGACAAGTGTTGGGTGACCCATGAGAACGTTTTGCGGATCATGACAAACCCAAACCTGCAGGGAGCCAGGAGAATTCGTTATTGCTTCAAGCTTAATGAAATGGAAGAAGCTGAGCAGAATTTTTTGTCATTACAAAAATAAAACTTCAAAGGATTTGTAAACATGAATTATGACAAAATGTACCTACCTACAAATATATGATAACTTTATCTCATTAATTAATAAAATTTAATTATCCAAAAATCTCATTATATGGACCATGGTGGTTGGGGAAAGAGGTAGGTTGGGTGCATTTGAGTTGGTTCCTCGTACCGCATCCTGGTAACACACATGATTAATTGAAAAGTACTTTTAACAAATTTATTAATTTATTTTCATTTTATAATTTAATTTATGAGCTTACTATTTTACTAAACAATTTCATTCATTAGTTCAATCAATTGAATAAATGGTTCACTCTAACATAATTTTTCTTATTTATTTGTATTAATATTCATTATCTGTGGCTAAAACTCATTTTTCATAGCTAAATAGGTATATAAAAATAGAAAAACATGGTCCGAATATAGGCATAACATATTTCTGCCTGGCTTTGACAACCTGTACAGGCTTACCTATGTAGAATAAGACACAATTTTTTTATGTTATTTTGAAGTAAACATACAAAGCTTCAATTTTGACTAAATTATTTTTTTTGTCGCGAGTGAACTTCAAGGTCACAGGTCAAGGTCAAAGTTCAAATTTTGTGCCCTTTTTTTAGTTATTGATGTAAGTTAATTCTGTAAACCTAGAATGATTCAGAGACTCATACTGAGTAAAAAAGATATTAAAACCATCTCTCTAAGTTTATAAATAAAGATTTTAGGGACATTTGAAGTTTTATCTTTTAGGTCATTTTCGAGGTCATGCCAAAATTTTGATGACCTCTTACAGGAGACCCGTTGACCCTAGAGTGCTCAAATTTTGCACAAGGCATATGGCAGCAACACTCATAACATGTGCCAAATTTAAACAAAATCGGAGTTGGTGAGGTGTTAATTTGTCATTTTGGTGGGCCACCTGTCCTGGAATGCCCCATTCGGGACCTAACGGGCGTCACCACGGACACCTTCAAACATCACCTTGACAAGTGGCTGGCTGACATATCAGACCAACCACCCACGCCAGGCTACAGTAGCTCCCGAGTTCCATGACAACACTCTGCCTTCAGTGGTCCTAGAGGCAAGGAACAGGGAGCTATAGACTAGGCCTGGAATGAGTGGAGGCCATCCTCAACTCCGCCGATAACGGGCAACATTCTTCAAAGGTATCAAAGGTTAGGTACCTTAGTGGTGTAGCGAGCCGTCAACACACACACACTGCTGCTACACCACCACCACGCCTCACTCATGCCTTCTCCTGTCCCTTGTAACCTCACACCTGCACACACACACACACCTGTACCAATGGGGGACTCACACGATAAGCTGACGTGGTGTGGGGGCGGTGTGGGCGGCCTGTGTGAAGGGTAACACATGGGCAGCCTCACTTCCTCCCTGTAATGTTGACGTCTTCCGCACTGTTCCCATATCAACCACATAAAATATCCTTCACTTTTTGCCTCATATCTTCCCTGTCACACATACACACACACATACACACGCATATATAAATATTTAAAATTAACTAAATGGTTACTGTTCTCCCTATTTTTTCCTTTTTTTCCCTTTCAAAGACAAAATTTCTCTCAAATAGGTACATTTCGCAGCATCTGGTAACACAGACTCCTCCGCTCCGCCTCCTCCTCCCTTCACGAATAGTTTTTTTTGTTCTTGTTTTTTAGCATTAATTACTCCACTCTAATTATTTTCCTGTGTTTCGGTAATTTAATTTAAAATTTTTAGCGCATTTTCGCGGCCGCTCTGGCCCGGTCTGGACTGGGCTAGTCCCGGACGGCCAGTGTTTTTGCGAGGCAGTTTAGACCGGGCTGGAACGGACTGGGCCGGGCTGAGCCAGCGACCAGGACCAGGTTGGACCAGTGTGGGGAGAACTGGCGCATGTGCACTACAGTCAGCGGGGAAGGCGACCAGGAACTTCTGGGACTGCTGATAAGACATGAAACACCATGATGGTCGACCATAAGACTATAGTATCACAGGCGTGGTAGTTGTAAAGTCTTCAGCACAGGTTAAAAGGCGGACGACAAAAAGGATATTGACAAGATGGACGCCTGCCGCCTCCACAGTTCAGTTCAGTACCGCCCATTCGATCCTCCAGCCAATAGGAACGACGAATGGGACGGGGCCAGTCTCGATGTATTTTCGCGACCATCAGTCCACCCTGACCCGGTCCGGACTGGACTGAACCAGGGCGGTGAACGTCACGAAAATGCGTTTGATTCTCTGATGCCTTGGAGTCTCCCCGTAATCTTTTCCTCTTCTTTTAAGCTACGTATTGTCTTATTTAGCGGATTTTCTCAGATTTCTTCATTCCATCCTATCTTTTTCCTGCTGTCAGTCTCAATCTTACGTCTGGCTCTTTCATTTCTGGTTCTTTTCACGCCCACCCACACACGCCCACGCCCCTGGTAATGGCATCAGTGGGCGGCCAGAGTGCCACCCACACACGCCCATTAACCAATAAATGACCAAAATAGCTCAAGAAACGCGTAAATAAATACCGAAACATGCAGAATGCTTTACCCAGGCTCAAATAACTATTGATTGATTTAATGCCCAAAAAAAGTGAATGTGCCAGACATCAGAGGTCATATGGCACTCAAATAAAGACTAAAAGACTTATTATTCTCTCCTCTAAAAGACACAAATACTGATAAGTAATGGTTATTTCAATGGTCAGAATACCTCCTTTCCTATCTGTGTGACCACTGACCAATATTATAGGCGTATTTTGTGACGACATTACAAAGCAGAATTATACTTATTAAAGCTCCGCCCACTTATTTTCTACTCTTTTGAGTGCACTGATAACCGACATATATGATACACTCTCTGGAGTAAAATTATACTTTTCTTTTGAAAAAATATACAATTTTGGGTGTGGGTTTCAAGAGCCTGGCGAATCAGAACGCGCGCATGAGAAAATCTTATCAGACCTGAACCCGTAAATGTTTCTGTTTTCCATTAATTCTCATCCTATTCAACATTCATAACATGCGCACCACATGCAAAGGATACTGTATTTAATTAGGAGTATAGGTGCAACACGTTGATCGGATATATACATCAACTCTTAACAGGTAAGAAGTCACAAATATTAAAATTCTCCAGCGACATCTGGGAACAATTTTTCCAATCCCTCGAATCTTTCAATGCGTCCGAATCTTTGTTAGACTTGTGGCACGCACGATAAAACTTTTGTATTTTGGCCATAATACACTAAAACAATAAACAATCTCTTTAGTAATAGTTATACTTACTTAAAAAATGCAATGTAACTGGTACATTTGTCATGTCTTACACAGGAATGTCACCCAAAACATGTACATAATAGATACGAACACTACTGTTATTTGAGGCACCTGGCCAGGCTGTAACTGCTGACGGAGGGAGGATGGGATGGAGGGAGGCGCCCTTGAGTGCCGGAACTGCTGACGGAGGGAGGAGGGATGGAGGGAGGCGCCCTTGAGTGCCGGAACTGCTGACGGAGGGAGGATGGGATGGAGGGAGGCGCCCTTGAGTGCCGGAACTGCTGACGGAGGGATGGAGGGAGGCGCCCTAGCTTGAGTGCCGGAACTGCTGACGGAGGGAGGATGGGATGGAGGGAGGCGCCCTTGAGTCCCGGAAAACTGCTGACGGAGGGAGGAGGGATGGAGGAGGCGCCCTTGAGTGCCGGAACTGCTGACGGAGGGAGGATGGGATGGAGGGAGGCGCCCTTGAGTGCCGGAACTGCTGACGGAGGGAGGATGGGATGGAGGGAGGCGCCCTTGAGTGCCGGAACTGCTGACGGAGGAGGATGGGATGGAGGGAGGCGCCCTTGAGTGCCGAAACTGCTGACGGAGGGAGGAGAGATGGAGGGAGGCGCCCTTGAGTGCCGAAACTGCTGACGGAGGGAGGATGGGATGGAGGGAGGCGCCCTTGAGTGCTGGAACTGCTGACGGAGGGAGGAGGGATGGAGGGAGGCGCCCTTGAGTGCCGGAAACTGCTGACGGAGGAGGAGAGATGGAGGGAGGCGCCCTTGAGTGCCGGAACTGCTGACGGAGGGAGGATGGGATGGAGGGAGGCGCCCTTGAGTGCCGGAACTGCTGACGGAGGGAGGAGAGATGGAGGGAGGCGCCCTTGAGTGCCGAAACTGCTGACGGAGGGATGGAGGGAGGCGCCCTAGCTTGAGTGCCGGAACTGCTGACGGAGGGAGGAGGGATGGAGGGAGGCGCCCTTGAGTGCCGGAACTGCTGACGGGGGGAGAAGGGATGGAGGGGGGCGCCCTTGAGTGCCGGAACTGCTGACGGAGGGATGGAGGGAGGCGCCCTAGCTTGAGTGCCGGAACTGCTGACGGAGGGAGGAGGGATGGAGGGAGGCGCCCTTGAGTGCCGGAACTGCTGACGGAGGGATGGAGGGAGGCGCCCTAGCTTGAGTGCCGGAACTGCTGACGGAGGGAGGATGGGATGGAGGGAGGCGCCCTTGAGTGCCGGAACTGCTGACGGAGGGAGGAGGGATGGAGGGAGGCGCCCTTGAGTGCCGGAACTGCTGACGGAGGGAGGATGGGATGGAGGGAGGCGCCCTTGAGTGCCGGAACTGCTGACGGAGGGAGGATGGGATGGAGGGAGGCGCCCTTGAGTGCCGGAAGCTGCTGACGGAGGGAGGATGGGATGGAGGGAGGCGCCCTTGAGTGCCGGAACTGCTGACGGAGGGAGGAGAGATGGAGGGAGGCGCCCTTGAGTGCCGAAACTGCTGACGGAGGGAGGATGGGATGGAGGGAGGCGCCCTTGAGTGCCGGAACTGCTGACGGAGGGAGGAGGGATGGAGGGAGGCGCCCTTGAGTGCCGGAACTGCTGACGGAGGGAGGAGAGATGGAGGGAGGCGCCCTTGAGTGCCGGAACTGCTGACGGAGGGAGGATGGGATGGAGGGAGGCGCCTTGAGTGCCGGAACTGCTGACGGAGGGAGGAGAGATGGAGGGAGGCGCCCTTGAGTGCCGAAACTGCTGACGGAGGGATGGAGGGAGGCGCCCTAGCTTGAGTGCCGGAACTGCTGACGGAGGGAGGAGGGATGGAGGGAGGCGCCCTTGAGTGCCGGAACTGCTGACGGAGGGAGAAGGGACGGAGGGGGGCGCCCTTGAGTGCCGGAACTGCTGACGGAGGGATGGAGGGAGGCGCCCTAGCTTGAGTGCCGGAACTGCTGACGGAGGGAGGAGGGATGGAGGGAGGCGCCCTTGAGTGCCGGAACTGCTGACGGAGGGAGGAGGGAAGCGCCCTTGAGTGCCGGAACTGCTGACGGAGGGAGGAGGGAAGCGCCCTTGAGTGCCGGAACTGCTGACGGAGGGAAGAGGGAGGCGCCCTTGAGTGCCGGAGAATGAAGTGTACGACACTTTTACGCCCGGCAACATCTAGAAAGGGCTTTGGCAGCGCTACAATCGTATTTTGTGATGGCAAGCAGGGGCGGAGCTTAAATAAGTATAATTCTGCTTTGTAATGTCATAAAAAAATACGCCTAATTGCTATATGATAATTGTCCATTATACAGTAGAATATTATAAAATACAAAACTTTAGTAATAATTAGTATGTTATTTATTAAATATCATCATATAAACAAAACATTGTCTGATATACAATAGAGTATTATAAGAAAAGTTAGAAAACAAATAAATCATCAACATCTTTTATTAGCACTGTAGTAAATAACACTGGTCGACACCAAAAATGGTTCTGAGTTCATTGTGTGTGAGTTGGAAAGCATTTTTGCTGCTGATTTAAAAAATGGCATTGCTTTTTCTCTAGCACGTATAGTTTTTGAAATATCGGCATTTAAAATTTTAATAGCTATTATAATTATATACGTATATATAATTATATAATTAATCGAAACAATCCCCCTACGTTAATATATATTACTCGTAATTAAATTTTGGTGGTGCCTGCGGCTTTATTAGGACCTAATGTACATATCTGGCAAAAAATATACTTAAATTATGTTCCAAATATATCCGAAAATGTGCCACATCTTGGAAATATCCGAAAATATGCCAAATCACAGTAAATTTTGACTTTATATATATATATATATATATATATATATATATATATATATATATATATTATATTATAATATATATATATATATATATATCTGTATTTTGGAACACAACTTTGAGATTTTTTTTGAGAGAAAGATGCGCTAGTTCGAAGAACAGTCAGATCTAGACTGTTCTTCAGAAGAACAGTCAAGATCTCAAATTGGTATTAAATATACATATGATCAAAACTATACCTAACACACAAAAGTACTCACCCTACTCCATAGTACATCAGAAGTGTTCCTGTAGTTTGCTCTTCCGTTTGTAGGAGCAGCTACTTTCACGTTGTAGCGTCCAGCAATAGTCCCCTATCATGTTGGGACTGAATCGTCCTTGGTATCGGGTTTCCATGGTGGCAATGTCCTGGTGGAAACGTTCCCCCTGCTCATCACTGACCGCGCCAAGATTCGTTGGGAAGAAATCAAGATGTGAATGGAAAAAAGTGGATTTTGAGTGACATCCGAGCCCCAAGCGCATGGTAACTCTTCAACATGTCATTTACAAGTTCCTCATAATTCGATGCTCGAACATTACCTAGGTAGTTCTTTATAACAGCCAAAAAGCTCTTCCAAGCAGCTTTTTCCAGGGCAGTTAGGCTCTTTACAAAGTCATCATCATTGAGTAGTTGACGAATTTGAGGGTCATTGAAAACACCTGCCTTTACTTTGGCTTCAGATACAGTGCGTTCAAATTTTGCTAACAAATACTGAAAGCCAGCACCATTTTGATCCATGGCCTTCACAAAAATTTTCATTAACCCAAGTTTCAGATGCAATGGAGGTAAGTACACCTTTTCACTGTCAACAAGAGGTTTGTACATACAGTTGAACCTGCCAGGTGAGTCTTTCGGTCGTGCTAGCCATTCCTTTTGTTTGTAATGTTTGCTGTCCGCTCTAGAGCCCCACAAACAAAGAAAACACATGTGCTTAGTGTAACCTAACTGGAGTCCTAGAAGCAAGGAGATTACCTTCAGGTCCCCACACAGATTCCACTGATGTTCTTCATATTTAACAGCAGATAACAAAGTCTTCATAGTTTCATAAGTTTCACTCATTTCATGGCCATGCGCAATTGGAACACTCGGAAGCTTATTTCCTTTATGCAGAAGAACGGCCTTTAGCGTGTTTTTTCCTGAATCTATGAACAGCCGCCACTCACTCTTATCATAAGTGTGAGACTCACAAAGTTGTTTCATGAGTGTGTCAACATCAAAGCAGTAACAGAGCTTGTGTTCCATCTTGAAGAAGCTTGAAAGTTCTTTATGTCTACGACGAAACGTGGTGATGAGAACTCCTTCTTGTAGCACATTCCATTCCTTGAGACGAGATCCAAGGACTTCACTTTTCTCCTTGGGTAGATCTAGGTCCCTAGCAAGGTCATGTAGCATTTCCTGACTGATGAATTTGGGCTCTCTGTTGTCTGCCATTTCTTGAAAGTCTGTATCCATGGGATTATCCTCCTCGTTCGAATCTGATTCACTTATACCACTTGTAATTGGAACATTTGGAACTGGGAGATCAGGACCATGTGGCACAGGCCTGATGGCAGAAGGTACGTCAGGATACCTGATTTTAGCTTGCGTTTTTACTGAATATCCTTTGATGTTAGTGAGGCAGAAGTAGCAGTCAGTACTGTGATCCTTTTGTTCACGCCAAACCATTGGGATGCCGAATGCCATGCCTGATGGCCGTTTGCCACGCATCCATTAATTCAAGTGGTTCACACAGGGGTTGCATGCTACGTGAGGGGCCCACTTCTTATCTTGATCACCTATACGGCACTTGAAGTAATGCAGATAAGCTGCTTTAAAAATTCTTTGTAAGAGGTTTTCTTCAGACTGTCAGGGGTAAAAATTCCACATATGTAACAAAAACTGTCCGATGCATTCACACAGTTACGGCGCTCCATCACAGTCCGGTACAAGGTACTATATACGGTAAACCAACTAAAATTAGGACTCCACTAAATCAAACACATCATATCTGCAAAGAAAAATAAAATGTTTAAACATATGTCAATAGCTGTACGATCAGTAGGTAAAAATGTACTACACAGCCTGCTAACCCCTCGCCAATACGCAGCGCGCACACCCTCCCCTGCTCACTGCACAAACCACACTGACTCAAAAACACTGCACTGCCCTAAATAGGCTTGAGAAAAGAAAAAAATAAGAGTCTAAAATGAAAACATTGGTGAAACCTATTTCTGCTGATTTTACCCATATTTTTTCATGAATTGCGTCTGGTTCTCAATAACTGGACGTGATAGAGTTAATTGAACATCAGATTCGAGTTCAGCAGGGTCGATTTACCTATAATCAGCTTCATTTAGTCCAGAACCATATCTTCGATTTTTTTTTGTCGACCAGTGTAATTGATTACACATACTTCACAATCACACATAATACATAACTACACATACTTCATAATCACATCCATCATAAATTATAAAGGCTAGATGTTGAATATTGCATTAAATTAATGGCATTGACTTCTTATATCCTTTAACGATATACACTTTGTATATCATTTAAAAATGCCACAAATAAATCCTCTGCATCTTTTCTTAGCACTTTCCAGCAAAAGTGATCAAGGTGTGATTGAAACAGCTCACTACCAACGCCTCTCATTTGCTTTAGAATGTGTGTTTTGGCATCCAACCATGTTCGTTGAATCGCCTGCGTGTTTGCTCCTGTCACTGGATACACATCATTTTCTTGATTGTTCACCGTAAAATGGCTGTAAGCAACGGCATTTAGATCGCCATACGCAGGCCATTCATCGGAGTGAATCACTGAGCCAGTTTCACATTCCCGCTCAATGATGGGCATCAGAGTGTTGCTGTCACGTCGTTGCACATAAAAATACCGACAATCAGAGCCTTGCTTGAGACCAAAAACCCACGGACCATCAATTCTGGGTTCATGGTTCTCATTGTTTTGTACAACTGCATCACTGTCTTCGGAGAGAGGAGCCTGGTCGCCAGTCAGCATTCTCCCACGAGTGTATTTTCGTCGACCAGCAAATCCTGCTTCGTCAATTTGGATAGGGTTTTCCTCTGTGCCAACCATTTTACCTCGTGCGCGATGAGAAACAATGGCTCCACACACCTCTCGGCACATATTATACCAGTCAGTCACAGTATTGAACGATTTTCCTGTTAGAGTCACTGCTGTGTTCATGGGTATTTCCATTACAAAAAAGAACACCAGTTCTAAAATGTCGCATAAACTCAGGTTACAGTTTAATTTGTTGTTGATGTCCACGTAATGGAAGAATGTGTTGCCTTTGCGAACAGAATGTGTAGATTGGCACCCTCTACGAGGACAGCGAAGCACAGGCCGATATTCCCCACCTCTGTCACGTTTTCTTTTTTCTTGCAATGGGTGCGGTCACACGGACAATTTTTCTGGCAATATTACAGCCGGCAACGCAAATGCGGCCCAAACTCGGATATACTTGCGAGTTCTAATGAACACGAGCATGTTGGTGTTTCGAGAATATTCTTGCCAGAATATGGTCACCAAATTCCCACCACAAACGCATATTATTTGACATTTATTTTTAATGCACGCTCTAATTCAATATACAGAAGCTGAAATACATAGCTAAAAAGTGGCAAGAACCGATTACAAGACGAATTGTGAAGCCCTGTACACCCTTGTACGTGTTTTTAAGCGATTTGAAGGATACAAAACACCAAGAAAAATTTAAATGAGTTATGGCTGGTATACATTTTCCTTATTGACGGTCTATTAATAACTAAACATTTTAGGGAATACCAACTTATTATTGATCACTTTGATGTTGAATGTTGAATGTTATAAGTCTGACGCACTTCCATACACAAGAATCCATTTCAATCATTCACCACCCTATTTGTGAACCAGTTTCTTCCTATTTCTCCCTATTTTTCAAAAGACGCTTCTTCAGATACATCTTGAGAAGCCAAAATTGCCATTCAAATTATTGCTCCTTCTGAAAGTCCGTGTGACCAAAACACGACAAGGTGTTGCCTTTGCTGAATAATTGCAGCCTGAATATTGACGGAAAAGTTGCTTATGTGACCTGCTTCTTGTGCTGCGTCCAGAAGATTGCTTTCACGTAAAAACTTAGCCGCTGTTTCTTCTGTCATGATGATACTGCTGTAGAATTCTTTCAACAACATTGTAGAGGGTTAAGTGTGTCAGACTGATGCTCTCGGCTTAAATCTTAGGAGGATACCGAGACATTACTTCGTTGATCCCCATTTTATAAAGTTGAGTAGGATCCCGGTACTCAGGTCAGGTCAGGTCAGGTCAGGTGTGGTCTTGTTGGACCGCATTAAGCTACATTAAAGCTATGCAGTAGTCAGGTCAGATCAGGTCAGGTCAGATGGGATCTTGGTAGACCGCACATCAGGCTAGCGTAGACTACACCCTGATGTAGACCGCACGCTATAGTAGCACCAATTAAGTAGTCAGTATCACCTCTTAGTTTAGAGCGTCCTAGCTAATGGTTCAAGGCCTCGTCTGGTAATTAAATATGAAACACAAGAGCAACATAAAAACAAAGAGCGACGGAGTAGAGTGAAGAGGAAAGAAATAGGATCCTTACAGCAAAGTTGTGGTTAGGACGGCGGCGGAATGGGTGAGGCAAGGAGGGAGGGAGCCGGGAGGAGGATGAGCCATTGAGCCTGCCTCTCCCTTGTCCCTCCACGCGACCACAGCAGCTGAGCCAGACCGGCGTGGCTCCTCAGACAGTCAGGGATGCCACTCCTTGGGATTTTTTCCAATATCTTGGGATCTGGACAAGGGCCTTGGGATATTTTTTGTCTATCTTGTGATTTTTTGGGGGATTATTATGTATTATTAAGACATTATAAGTATTTCTCCAGTAGTTTATCTCTAGGTAAGCATGTGTACGGTCTATGTACCATATTTAGGGTTCAGTTCTAATGTTTATTTTATAGACCTTGGGATATATTTGTCTATCTTGGGAATTTTTGGGGAGGAGTCTTGGGATTTCTGAAAATATAGAGTGGCAAACTGGCAACTAGAGGAAACTGCTCAGAGTCTCAGTCTCTGACTCACTCAGTTGTGGTCTGGCCGTGGTGGAGGTTGGTAAGGGCTCGTGTGGCGTGTTCATCTGTAGCTCGTGTGGCCGTGAAGTGCTCGTGGAGTGACACGTTTCAACTCGCCGCCGATCCCTTGGTGAGGACCTTTGCAGCCGAGGGCGTGATGTGAGTACAGGGTTCTTCATGTAGTGATTCTAATTCCTCACTTTATGCTTTGACCGCGTGTATGAATTAATATTGCATTGGATAGAGTAAATCACGTCTGTTGAGTGAGTAAGCAGGAAGTTGAGGGAACATTAAAAAGAAGGTTAGGGAGCTTTAAAGGGAGGTTAGGGAACTTTAAAAAGAGGTTAGGGAGCTTTAAAAAGAGGTTAGGGAGCTTTAAAAAGAGGTTAGGGAGCTTTAAAAAGAGGTTAGGGAGCTTTAAAAGGAGGTTAGGGAACTTTAATAGGAGGTTAGGGAGCTTTAAAAGGAGGCTAGATACATTCATGGATGGGGATGAAAGGTGGATGTAGATAGTGTTAAGTAACAGGAACTACCTCGTGTAAGTCTCACGACCTTTCGTAGCTTCCTTATTTTCTTATGTTCATATGAAGGGAGCTGACGAGGACTAGGCGAGGGGATGAGATGCATTTACGAGGAGGACGAGGGAGGGAGTGACGGTGCTCGGTCAGTCAGTACGCAGTCAGTGGTTCTGCATGATCATGACGCGACGCTTACTGGCTGTAATAGAAAGTTGATGACATTTTGTATTCAGTCTGGATAGCGTGTGACCATGGCAGTCACGTACAGTACTACTCCCAGTAATGCTGACTCTATCCATTCCTTTCTCTTTCCTTCCCTGCCTTTCCCTCTCTTCTTCCTCCCTCCCTTATCCTCCAGGGGTTCTCAAACTGGGGTTCGACCCCTCGAGGGGTCGCGAAAAAAAGCGAAGGTTTCTGGGGGGTCGCGATCGAGATTTTTAGAATGCAAAATGCATTAGAGAACACAATAGTTATAATTTATTATTATTATTTTATATATATTTTCAGTATAAAACAAAGGAATGATTATACCTTACTAGGCCTTGATAAATTACTAACAAAAAAAGGTACAGTTACATAATCTGAGTAATCTCTACATTACTCTCAGAAAAGAGTTGAACCTGTATTGTATCATCGCTGCCCGACCCTTGAATTAATGCATTACAAATCCACATCACAAGTCTAAACTTTATTTAGTTTATAACTATTTGTTCGATGCATGTTAAGCAAGAATATAGGATATAGATTGCACTGATTACGGTATCATTTAAGTATTCATAATGTTGTACCCAATATGTTATACTTATATAGCATGTTATAATACAGAGCAATAGGACTCTACCTATATGTGTGTGTGTGTGTGTGTGTGTATGTGCAGTGGCGTATCGATGGGGGGGGGGGGGGGGGGGGGGGCATGCGGCCATGGCCCACCCCTTTTGCAAAGAATAAATAATAATAAATTATATATATTATATATATATATATATATATATATATATATATATATATATATATATATATATATATAATATATAATATATATATATATATATATTGGTCCCCCCCTTTTCAATTTTCTGGGTACACCACTGTGTGTGTGTGTGTGAGAGAGAGAGAGAGAGAGAGAGAGAGAGAGAGAGAGAGAGAGAGAGAGAGAGAGAGAGAGAGAGAGAGAGAGAGAGAGAGAATGCAAATGTGTCAGATTGTCAGAAATGCTGTGGTAAGGGGGGGATAGGTCGCAAGCTTTTCAAAATTACTTGGAGGGATCGTAGGCCAAAAAGTTTGAGAACCTCTGCTCTACGCCCCATGTATAGAGCGAGATACTGATAGGCCACATGCATTTTGACGAGTAGTGTGCATGGCAGTGATAGGGTGATGGCTCCAGTGGTGTTGTGATACAGATTCATTGTAATACCAAAAAAAAGAAGGGAGAAATATGCCAGACATCAGAGGTCGTAATTATATATAGAAATTCGACACTATGGCAAAGCATAAAAAAATGGTCAGATGAGAGAAAGAACGATGTGATGCAGAGAACATGCTTATAACTATAACAATAAATGACTCCTTTGTGTGTGTGTGTGTGTGTGTGTGTGTGTGTGTGTGTGTCAGGAATGGTGGATAATGATATCAAGGCAAAAATTAGTAGGATTGGAAGGCTTTTTGCGTGTGTTCAAGTAAGAGATTAGAGAATGATCCAAAGTTTACAGCGTTGGATGTGTCATGGCGTATAGGGAAGTAAATAAAACTGATAATAATGAAGCGAGATGTACATGTAGATAAGGTTGATAACTAAAGCTTAATGTTATATTGAAGGGATATACGTAGCTAGTGATATGATTTCTTCCTGGAACCCGACCTTTTACCAAACAGAAAGAATGAAAGTAAAAGAAATGATCGAGATAAAGAGACAATTTAATACGGTCAAACAGAGATTGAAAAAAAATACGAAATGGGAAAGTGTATGGGACTGATTACAAAAGTTTATATATGTGTGTTTATAGTGTCTTTATTTTGTTTCTGTATCATTTTTTCTTCGTTAGAATCATTGATAATTGTTCTTCTTCTTGTGGCCTTTGTCGCTTAGTGTACTTCATAGGTCCCTTCAAACTTCGTCTCCTTAGTTTTAACAGACTTGTCAACTCTTCCCTTGGCTATTTCACCTGGGATACTAAAAAACATTTTCATTAGTTTTTGGTCCATATACCACCCTCCACACACCACCAGGCAGCAGACAACCCCCTGAAGGGATACATACAAGACAGTCACAAGTGCTAGCAATACGTCCCCGCCCCGCCCCCCTTCTCCGCCCCCCGCCCCCCGCCCCCCGCCGCGACCAAATAAACAT
>JACEEZ010000271.1:120000-122500 GCA_016584305.1 Chionoecetes opilio
GAGACAGAGAGAGAGAGAGAGAGACAGACAGACAGAGAGAGAGACAGACAGAGAGACAGACAGACAGACAGACAGACAGACCAAATAAATAATTAAAAATATGAGTACACAAACATGACACACACCGCTACTAACTACTTCTCAGAAAATGAAACTCGCAAAAAGGGGACGAGAAAAAATAATTTGGAGAGTAGAGGAGAGGGAGGGGAGGAGAGGAGGCCTGGGGGGAGGGAGAGAGGTTGGGGAGAGGGAGGGGGGTTGGGGAGGGCTGAACATTTGCTGTCTTAACTTATCTACCTTGTAAACCCTCTGTGACTGTGTGCTTAATAACTTTAGATAAAATAGAGAAAAGTAGTTCTCACGGCCACTTGACATCATCACCACTGCACTCTTCAAGGTCATACGAGCAGCTAAATGACCTCATCACAGTTTGCACTCTGTCTCAGTACAAAACATGACCTACACAGTACCACTGAAATGTATGTAAAGCTGGCGGACAGTGGCGCCTCACTTCCACTTAGAAAAAGAGACTAAATATAAGAACATAAGAAAATATGGCAGCTACAAGAGGCCGCGAGACCTACACGTGGCAGTTCCTGTTACTTAACACCACCTAGTCCTACATCCACCTTTCATCCCCCTCCATGAAAGGATCTAACCTCCTTCTGATTAATTAAAGCTCCCATTGACTCCGCACTAACTACCTAAAATAGAGTTATTAGCGTTAAAATAGAGTTAAAATAAATGTCATAAATGACATGCTATATACATTGAAAACTTGTTTAAAAAGACTATAATAGGCCAATATTTTAAAATTCTGATAATAGGTTCCAGGGAAATGTTCATACCAAGCACCAGCGTCTGCCCCACGACAACGTAAGTCTCGTTTGTTTCAAGTCCATGGAAAATGACGTATGACATAGCGGGACATTTGAAAGGTTTTACTTGGACTACGATCATTTGATCACCGCTGGCAAGGAAACGAGTCATAGCTTTAACTGAAGTGAAGGTAATGAAGGAGTTATTACCATGATGTTCATTCTAATAACAATATACGCGGTGTTCTGTGGTGAGGCAAGATCATGCAAGCAGTGTTGATAGGGCTGAGAATATTGATCGCACATTCAAACAAAGTGATTGACGCTGCTCCAACCTATCTGAATTTATAATCATTATCATTATCATCATCTCTATCAGTATATTTGCTATCATTATCATTATTATTATCATTATTCATGAGTAGGGCTACATATAATATACATATGGGCTACCCATCTTGCATCAGGGGTCATTTTACATACTCATAACATGTTTCTATAACCCTTATTACTTTACCTTACCCCTTACCCTTACATTACACTTATTAGTATATTACGTTTCCCTGTGAGTTGGGGAGGACAGGAGGAGGTTAATAATAATAATAGTAATAATAATAGTAATAATAATAATAATAATAATGATAATAACTTCATTCTCACCCGAAGGCATAGAGGAAAGACAACAACATAATATACAGACATGAGGGAATGCACTTATGTACTAAAGCAAATAAAATATAATGTATATGTTAAAGGAAGAGTAGGAGGAGGAGGAGAAAGGAAGAGAAGGAAGGAATGAAGGCTTGGTCGAGGTTGAGGAAGGAATAACCGGTTTGCAGTGGGTGTGTGGCTGTGGTGATCGCTGGTCTGCCCTCTGTCTGCCCCAACCCAACCACAACCCCCCACCACACAACCCCACCATTCGAACCCCAATCTCAGCCCCCACCACACAACCTCACTACACAACTCCCACCACAAACTCCACCATTAGAATACCAATCTCAGCCTTCCACCACAAACTCCACCATTAACTCCAACCTCATACCACAACCCCAACAACAACCCCCACCACAAACCCCACCATTAGAACCACAACCTCAGCCTTCCACCACACAATCCCACCATTAGAACCCAACCTCGGACCCCCACCATTAGAACCCCAACCTCAACCTCCCACCATTAGAACCCCAACCTCAACCTCCCACCACACAACCCCACCATTAGAACTCCAAACTCAACCTCCCACCACACAACCCTACCACATACCCTCACCATTAAAACCCCAACCTAAGACCCCCACTACACGACCCCACCACATACCCACTACACAACCCCACCACATACCCACCATACAACCCCACCATTAGATCTCCAACCCCAGCCTCCCATCACACAAATCCCCACCACAATCCCCCCTTTACACCACCACCACTATAAGTTATCCACATGAACCCACTCCTATAGAAGTTGTTGTTTATAGCTGATGTGTCACCCACTACAGACACCACTGGACACGTGTTATCAAGCCAGGCAGGACATCCGTTACCACAATAAGCTACCACTACCACACTACTATTACTACTTATAACTACCACTGCCGCTATAAGCTACCACTACCACACTACTACTACTACTTATAACTACCACAACCACTATAAGCTACCACTACCACACTACTACTA
>JACEEZ010000271.1:135000-140000 GCA_016584305.1 Chionoecetes opilio
TGCGTGCGATAAATTGCAATGTAAAAAAAAAAAGGCATCACAGAAATCGGTTATAGTCCCAAATTATACATAAAGCAGATTTTCACGAAGATCAGCAGGTACTAAGCGAAGTTGATGGATTGACCTATAAATTGTAATAACGCCGAAACATGTGTAATGTATTCACTAATAAACTCCATTGGTGGTGAAAAACTGTTCCCAGGTAGCAAACGTTTGAATACATAAAGCGGACCCCGTTGGATGAATAGAAGATCCAACACATCATTGGCAGAAAGCGCCGAGCGTATAAATTTTACAAAAAACGATTCAAGTGCAGACTTGCGATTCTAGAGAATACATGACGTAAACGTGCGCTGGCAACAGGACTACATTAGTCTAAAAGCGCGAGTATGAAAAGAAAAATTGCAAAAGGATCCAATCAAAACCCGAAAAGGTTCTTTTCTCAATCGTTTCGAAGTAGAAAAAACACGTCAAACAGTAATTGGGCCCCCCCCACCCCCTTTTTTTTGGGGGAAGATAATATAATAATCTTGGTAAATGATATGAAGAGTATGGCGTTCGTACTCAATGAATACTTTATGCGGGTATTTATTACCGAAGACTAAATTCCATACCATAACCAGTAAACATGTATGCAGGACTCGACGGGATCGACTGTAATAGGAGGAATAGAACGTAAGCAACGAATCTCAAAGTATTTGCTAAACTTGACCCACAAAATCCGTGGGGGTGGACGAAATCTCGCCGCGACTACTTCGCGAATGTCACCGTCAACTTTCGCTCCCATTAAAGATTATTTTCATAAAATCGCTAAGTGACAAAAAAATTTCCCTAGTATTGGAATTAGCTTTATGTTACACCGATATTACAGAAATGGAGTAAGAAGCCTCGCAAGTATTATCGTCCAATTAGTCCGTACGTCCGTGATTGTTAAACCTATGAGAAAATATTGCGGGATAAAATAGTTGTCCTTTTTCTCGTGAAATCCTCAATACTAAACTCCCAGCATGGATTATGCGAAATAATAGATCCTGCTTCAAACCTACTGGATTTTTTTAATAGTCATTTATTCAACTGGACGCTAAATTCACCTCGGATGTAATAGACCTTGATTTTCAGAAGCCTTCGATCACGTTTCCACATACCGCGACTGTTGACCAAGCTAAGGGCACTGGCTGAGGAAGAATTTCATGTTCATGGATTGCGATTGCTTTCAAAATCGTAAACAACGGGTAGTATAAATGGTGGAGGCATCTGATTGTTAGATGTCAAACTAGTGGGGTGCCTCAGGGCTCGGTCCTTGGTCCTACATCTATTTTCTGCTATAATTATCAAGGATCTAGACTGCGGAACTTGTATCTAAAAGTATCGAAATTTGGCAGATGACACCAAAATTTGGCGGTAAAGCGTAGACTAGAGAAACTGCGAACTCAATCCAAAGTGATTCTCGACAAACTATCATATTGGGAGTGATAAATGGCTATTAAATTCAATTCGATAAATGTAAAGTAATGCATATAGGCACGATAACCTCAATATAAAGCTATCAAATGCAAATAAATCGTTAACGTGAAGTACAGGCAGGAAAAGGATTTAGGTGTCACATCAGTAATGATCTGAAACCAGTCCCGCATTGCCTAGCTGCTGGCCATAAAAAGGCAATATGTATGTTGGGCTTTATTAAACGTAACTTTGAACATAAAACCTCGAAATTAATGCACAATTAATACACGTCCCTTGGTTAGGCGCGCACTTGGAATATGCCGTTATTCAATTCTGGTCGCCGTTTCGTAAAAAGATCAAGCCAAATTGTAATCAGTGCAAGAGAGCAACCAAAAAAAATTCCATCTCTGCGAAATTTCATCTTTGAAAGAGAGACTGCGGAACTTAATATGTTTTCCTTAAAGGTCGTAGAATCCGTGGGGAACTTGTAAACCTTTTAAGATCCTAAAAGGTTATTTGATGTCATTATCAAGAGAACCTATTCGAGCTTTCACTCAAGTGACAACACGAAAATAATGGTTTAAAACTAAACGGTCAACGTTGCATCACCGTCTCCGTAAAAATTATTCATGTTAGAGTCCGTTGATCGATGGAACAAGTTACAAGCAATGTTGTCGGAGCCGCCCAATAACTACATTCAAAAACAGATCTGGACGCGCACTGTAAAGTAAATGGTATTGATAGTGCGAACTCGTATCTAGTCCCCCTAAATCGATTAGTTGTAGTGGTAGTGTTAGTTGTAGCTTAGTATTTTTCATATCCTATCATTATCACTAGTGAACTTCCATGTTCCTATCTCTTTAGGGACATGGTATAGTTTCCACTCCATTCCTGCACTATGAAACTTCCATGTTCCTATCCTCTGTTAGGACATGGTACATTTTCCAACCTGTTTTCCTTACAATAGTTGATCGTTAGTATATGTGTTCAGCAGATACCCTCTGCTATGGCCAATAGGTTCTCTGGTGATCTGTTATTCCTATGTAATCCTATGTAATCCTGTACTCCTCCTCGTCCCTTCTCACCCTCCTCCTCCTCCTCCTGACAGCTGGGAACCCATCGTCAGCTACATCGAGGAGCAGTACGGCCGCTACCTGACGGAGGAGCAGAAGGTGTACCGCCTGCTCAGGATCCCAGACTCCCGCGTCCACTGCTGCCTCTACTTCATCCCACCCTCTGGACACTCGTAAGGCCCGCTACTGCTACTGTTTCTGCTGTTATTGCTACTATTTCTACTACTACTGCTGCTTCTACTACTACTACTACTGCTCAGAGCTGGGCAGTATTTAAATACATTTTTATTTAAGTACGTATTTAAATACATTTGTGTATTTAGAAATGTATTTATAAATACATTGGTTAGTCATGTATTTAATACGTCTTAATACTTTTATGAGTTTTTAAATACATTGTATTTAAATACTCATAATATAAAAATGTAAATACTTTTTTATCAGTTAATTTGGCCATTAACCCGCCCAACTATCTGGCAATCCTGATGTTACAGTGAACCAGGGTTTCCACTTTCAAGGAAATGTTCTTATTTTTAGGAAATTTAGGCCTGAGAAGGAAATTTCTAAGGAAACCCAAAATCTAAGGAAATCTATTTTTTTCGAACATGATAAAATTTGTGTGTATTTAAAATGTATTTACAAATGTGTTTAAATACAATTTATGTATTTAGTATTTAGTATTTAAATACATTCGTAAAATGTATTTAGTATTTAGTATTTAAATACATTTTTCCCATGTATTTAGTATTTAGTATTTAAATACATTTAATGTATTTAGTGCCCAGCTCTGCGGCTGAGTACTACTGCTACTACTACTTCATCCCCCCGTCAGGACACTCGTAAGCCCTCCTACTGCTACTGATACTGCTGTTATTGCTACTATTACTACTACTGCTACTACTACTTCATCCCCCCGTCAGGACACTCGTAAGGAATTCCTACTGCTGCTACTACTA
Source organism: Chionoecetes opilio (assembly GCA_016584305.1). Lineage (NCBI taxonomy): Eukaryota > Metazoa > Arthropoda > Malacostraca > Decapoda > Majidae > Chionoecetes > Chionoecetes opilio. The sequence goes on from JACEEZ010000271.1 coordinate 138,473, forward strand.
CTGTTACTTCTGCTACTACTACCTACCAACACCACTTCTACTGGCATCATCACCACCATCATATTACTTCATTATTATTATTATCATAATTTTTTTTACTACTACTATCAGCAGCATCACCATCAACAGTATTACGTCATTTAATTACTTTAGCCTCGTTCATTATCAGTATTAACAAGAACGTCATTTTTTCTCTATTTTCATCACCCAAGCAAGAGCGTAAACACGGTCTTGGCTTCGTGCATAATAATTAGCCTTGATTACTCCTCTCTTAACCCCTTCACGCCCAGATATTTCCTTTGCTATAAAAAATTCGTATGTTGTCAAGCCATAAAATTACGAAAAGTAACAATATACCAAATTAGTTAGTGGACAAGGATACTAAACAGGTCATATCTATAAAATATTGCTTATATTCACTAAAAATCGTCTAATGGTACCCAAATTACAATGGTAATTACGTTCTGGGTCTCAAGGGGTTAAACACCTCCTATAATTATCATGCTTCAATAATCATCCCTCGTTTAATATTAAAAAGAGACTACTGGTTACTTAATTGCGGACATTCGCCAAACATAGTTTTTTTTTGTATGTAAAAAAGCTGCAAATCAATAAGAAAAGATATTCATATTTTTCAGGATAAAAACTAGAAAAAAAGTGATATTTCTGTACACTAAGGTTGCTGTTTCTCTATATTATTCAAGGTTATTTATGTTGTGATATGTCTCGCAGGTTGAGTTCCTTGGACGTGGAGGTTTTGCAACGCCTGGATAAAGTGACGAACGTAGTGCCTGTGATTGCCAAGGCTGACACTCTTACTCTAGAGGTAATGTATCGAGGTACTCTCTCTCTCTCCTCCTCTCGGTCTCTCCTTTTCTCTCTCCTTCTCTAAACTCCTCATCTCCCTCCCTCTCTTTCCTCTCTCTCTTGTTTCTAACTAGTTTAGGGAAAGATCGTTGTGGTGAGAGGAGAGAGAGAAGGAGAGAGAGAGAGAGAGAGAGGAGAGAGAGGGGGAGAGAGAGGAGAGGAGAGGAGAGAGGAGAGGGGATCAAAAAATCTGTGTGGTCTGTGATTTTATATAACTCTTTTCTCTCCTCTCCTCTCCTCTCTCCTCTCCTCTCTCTCCTCTCTCTCTCTCTCACCCCTCTCCTCTTTCCTCTCTTCTCTCGTCTTCCCCCCTCTCTCTCTCTCTTTCTCTCTTTCACATCACCCAACGTCACTTCAATCACTTACTTGCATTACTCTTCTCTTGTGTGAGTGTATGTGTGTGTGTGTGTGAGAGTGTGTGTGTGTGTACTGTGTGTGTGTGTTTAAGGTCCTCCCTCTCCCCCCTCTCTCTCTCACTCTCCCTTCCCTCCCTAAGCATATAGTGGTGAGAGGGAACTCAGGGAAGGTAGAGAGTTATGTTCTCCCACGCCACTGTTAATTTAGATTATGTATTAGCTCCTATTTTTATTATTCATATTGTTTTTACTCTCTCTCTCTCTCTCTCTCTCTCTCTCTCTCTCTCTCTCTCTCTCTCTCTCTC
>JACEEZ010000271.1:142500-167500 GCA_016584305.1 Chionoecetes opilio
CACACACACACACACACACTACAGCGAATAAGGTGTTTTCTGCGGGGGATTTTTGGTTGCAATCGGAAAATTTTCGGTTGCAAACGGTCACAACAACAACAACAAATGATTGCGGGTCGGGTCAATCATCTTCCCTGGATGGTTGAACAGGGATCGAAATTTGAGCAACCGAAAATTTTTCGGTTGCAATCAGGATCCCCGCAGAAAACGCCTATATTATAACGACGATAAATAGAATAGAAACAAAGAGTACAGTAGAAATAAGAACTGTCGTGGCAAGGAGTTAGTTAGGCTACATTGTGTACAGATAGAGTTTTCACGTTTAACCCCTTGAGACCCAGAACGTAATTTCCATTGTAATTTGGCTACCATTAGACGATTTTTAGTGACTATAAGCAATATTTTATAGATATGACCTGTTTTGTATCATTGTCGACTAACTAATTGGGTATATTCAGTTACTTTTCGTAGTTTTATGGCTCGACAAGATACGATTTTTTTAACAAAGGAAAGATCTGAGCGTGAAGGGTTAAGGGTCGGATTTGGCAACTGTGTTATAGGATGTTGGTACTTAATAAGGATGAGTCATGCGGGCGTAACTGTAATGGTATTTATCTTATTGTCTTAATAATTCACTATAGACAGTTAGATATTACAAAAGATATGTGCTCGTTTTTATTTTTTAATGGTGTGTGTGTGTGTGTGTGTGTGTGTGTGTGTGTGTGTGTGTGTGTTATTCACCCATGGTCTTGTCCACGCGAGCTGGCTCGCGATCGCCAGTTTTCACCCTCTCAGTGCGAGCTTGGAGCTCATTATTACCGATCTTTGGGCAATGCTGGGACCTCACACACAACACACCCCCATCCCCTTGCTCAAGGGGGACAGTAACCGCCCGAATTTGTCAGTGAAAAATCCCCGGGAACGCGAGGATTCGAACCGCCTACCCACAGAATGGGAGCCCGGCACGCTGTCACCTGACCATCGTGCGGTGTAACACACACACACACACACTCATGGGTACTCCGTAGTGTAGTGGTAGCACGCTCGGTCCACAATCGAGAAGTCCCGGGTTCGATCCCCGGGTGGAGCGGAAACAGATGGGCTGTTTCCTTAAAACCCGAGTCCCTGTCCACCCATCAGTGAATGGGTACCGGGAGTTAGCCGGGATTTGTGACCCGCCTCCCGGGGTGGTGGTTTCGGCCAACACTAAAAACGCTATGGATGAATGATAAAAGGTTGATATGGAGACGGGGCCATACGAGTGTTGCTCAGGCCCTGTAAAATACAACTAGATGAATACAACTAGATGAATACACACACAGGCTACTTCATTTACAGTCTCTCTACACCCAGGTTCGACTCCCCTTCGCCGTGGTGGGTAGCAACCAGTGGCACGAGGTCCACGGCAGGAAGGTGCTGGGTCGCCGCTCCACCTGGGGCTTGGTGGAGGTGGAGAACAAGGCGCATAACGACTTTGCCTGCCTCAGGGACATGCTCATCAGGTGCGTGGTGTACTTGTAGCTCGGTGGTGCCTTTAATACATGGGAAGTAAGAAAAATGTAGGAAAAAATGGCATATTCTTCAGGCTAGGAATAAATGGCACAGGTTGAGAATTTATCATATATGTAAAGTGTTTACATATTTAATGATATTTGTATTTGTATACCTAACCTAACCTAACCTAGTAATCGACACTATAAGATGCCATTACTTTCTTATGTGCCATTTTTTCTGAGAGGACCTTTTTTTTCTGGGTCCTCTCTGCTCGCTGGTGCCTTTAATTATACTTGATTTGCTAGGAAGAAACGGATAGGTGCATAGGGTAGACCTCATTGAGCTGGACATCATTTATTTCTGTCAGTTTTCGTCTAGGGTCAATAGTCAGCAGTGTTTCTTAACTTTTTTACCACCACGCCCCCTTCAGTAGTGGGTCCTCGCCTCCATGCCTTCCCACCCTACACTTCTTCAACCAAGATATTTCAAATAATCCTGAATCAGAAAGAAAAACAGAAAAAAAATACTTAACAACTAATACTAATTATCGAAAAATACTAATAATCGAAATGATATCAACAATAATAATGGTAACGATAATGATGATGATGATAATAATATTACTGATAGTGATAATAATAATAGTAATAATACTAGCAAAAAATACTATTGCATAAAAGTATACGGAGTTAGTGAAACATGGCAAAACGTCACCGCAGAGTATTTCACGCTTTCCCTCGCGCGAGCTTCATGTTAAAGCGAAGGCCGAGGGCGTGGCTCAAGTTAAATACTTGACAGTTCTTCCTTTTCTTATTTGGCTCCCGTCCCCCTAGGTAACTACCCACGCCCACCTAAGGGGACGCGCCCCCCAGGTGAAGAAGCGCTGCTTTAATATATGGTTAATGAAAGAAATGTAGGAAAAACTTCAAATATGCAAAGTGTTTGTATATTTGTATTTGTTTACCTAACCTAACCTAACCTAGAGTAGTAATTGTATATTTGTATTTGTTTACCTAACCTAACCTAGAATAGTAATTGTATATTTGTATTTGTTATACCTAACCTAACCTAACCTAACCTAACCTAGAATAGTAATCGACACTATAAGATGCCATTACTATTATGTGCCGTTTTTTCCTGTGCTGTTTTTTCCTGTGACTTTTTTTTGGAGCTATTTTTTTTCAGAGTACTGAAGAAAAAAAGTTTTGTTAGAGGTATTATTGTAGTGGGTTAAGATACGGTGGTTTTGACTTATTTTGGTTTTTATTTTGATCTTAATGGTTTTTTTTCTTTCTATCTCTCCTTAACGCTTATTTACTATCTTTTCGTCCATCTCTTTTCCTTCCAACCATATGCCTTCTCTCTCTCTCTCTCTCTCTCTCTCTCTCTCTCTCTCTCTCTCTCTCTCTCTCTCTCTCTCTCTCCCCCTCCTATTCACTCGCAGGACGCATATGCAGGATCTCATCGACTCTACGTCAGACTATCACTACGAGAACTTCCGGCGGACCAAACTGTCTGTCGTGCCTAACGGAGAGGACGCGGCTAATAGGAAGGAGGAGGCGCAGTCCAAGCTATAGACCACAACAACAACAACAACAACAACCAATGATGATGATGGTATACTCGTCGCATGTTAAGGTGGCGAAAATGGGGCTCCTTCACTCCCCCATTCCGAACGCACGGGATTGGCTGGCGGGTGGTGGGTGAGAATGCCTTACTCCAAGTTCCACCCTAAAGCCCCAACATCCAACACCTCAGCCAAGCCCGTGCGTTCGGAAGGGGTGAGTGAAGGAGCCCCATTTTCGCCAACTTAACGTGCGCCGACTTATAGTTCCTCTCATTCTACCATTTAGTATCGTGATTTTATACGTTTCTTTTCTTCCATCTACTGAGTTTGGCATATTGGATTTAATTAAGACGTTGAGTTTAAATTAGTAATGGTCTTTTTTTTTACATAAGAACATAAGAAAATAAGGAAGTTACAAGTGGCCGCGAGACCTATGGTAGTTCCTGATACTTAACACTACCTACATCCACCTTTCATCCCCATCCATGAAATTGTCTAGCCTCCTTTTAAAGCTCCCCAATGACTCCGCACTGACCACCTGACGACTGAGTCCATTCCAATCATTTACCACCCTCTTTGTGAACCAGTTTCTCCCTATTTCTTTTTTAATCTACGTTTTTTCCAGTTTGAATCAATTTCTTCTTCAAATTATCGTGATTTCATACTTATCTTTTCTTCCATATACTTAGTTTGGCATATGGATTTAATTAAGATGTTCAGTTTATATTAGTGATGTCCTTTTTTATCTTTCTATTTTCTTCTGTCCACGTATCTTGAGTAAAAATTTAGTCCTGTAACAACCAACCATTATCAGCTTTTATACTTGTCTTTTCTTCCATCTACTTGTTTGGCATTTTGTATTTAATTAAGACGTTCAGTTTATATTACTGATGCCCTTTTTTATCTTTCCTTTTCTTGCTCACGTATCTTGAGTGAAAATTTAGTACTGTAACAACTACACATTCTCAGATTGGAGTTATGTGCCCTGCTTTGCCTAAATATTCCCCCCACGCACTCAGCATATCACAGACGAAATATATGTACTTCTATTTATGTATTTGTAATTTTGTATAATTTTTCTATGTATTTGTAATGTAACTAAAACCTATATTAACTTTTCTTTTCAAACTCGTGAGAGGAATAAGAGCTTAATATTCGTAGGAAACAAGAGTGTGAGTTTCCTGAGTCATTTTGTGGTATCTCGCCTTACTAGGAATACCTATACACAAAATGAGAGAGAAAGTCTTCCTAATCAATAATAAGGTAGCACATTTTTAGAGAAAGTTCTCTCTTAGTTTATTATATTTCTTTTATGTCTTGTATCACGTGTATGTGTGTGAATGATAATGAAAGTCACTATTATAGGCGATTAGAAGAGTGAATGGTGTGGAAACCCAAATGTTTATGTGTGTGCGTGTGTGTGTATGTACAGACACATGTCTACACTATCAGTGGCTACCTATGGTGCTCGAGCACGCAACTCAGCAGTTTCGAGGGATGGTGGTGAAGCATGGCAGAGACCACCGACCAGCAGTTTGCCCGTTCACATGTGCACTGTACTGAGTCCCCTACGTTCTCCCCAATCCAGTGTGCGGGTAGCTGCTGCCCGTGTTGGTTGAGCGATGGCTACAGTATATAATCGGCGCCGCAAAGCAGCTCTGTTATGTGTTCTAGCTGTGTCCCACATCAAAAAGAGGAAGAAATGCAACGCAAAACATGGATGAAACAGTGGCTCATAGACAAAAACAAAGGAAGTTACAATCAAAATTAATATTCGATGAACTATTGAATGGTGAGGCAAATGACGTCAGGATGTACATTCGTATGTCACCTGACATGTATCAGCTGATACTTGACAAAGTAACACCTCTGATCACCAAACAAGACACACACCTGCGAGACTCAATCGGTGCAGGGTCACGACTGGAGGCTACACTACAATATCTGGAGCTATACAATATGGAGCTTTACAATATTCAACAAGAATAGCCAAATCTACCCTCGCAAACATCATTCCTGAGACCTGTCATGCCATATATCAATAATTCAAGGATGAATATCTGAAGGTGAGGTGTTGTGTATATTATCAGGTACTGGCGTGCAGTTGTGCCAGATAACATGGGCCATTATCAACCTTGTGGAATAATACGGTACATCGTACATCGTACCAGGTACATCCCAGGGATTTGCAGACCGTATGCTCCATAACTATCAACGTTCTACTAATTTCACACTATATAACCCATACACCGGAACGTCTGGCATGGAGATTTCACTGTCTAGTTCAACGCAGACGTTTTTGTGCATCTGGTAACACTGCTGGGGATGTAGCTCACAGGTGGCCACGCCCGAATATACAGCTCGCTCATGAACTGCCTCGGTCAGGGATGGTGCTTCAGTTGTTCGCGTCTACACTATCATTTTCCGGGTACTCGCCGTTACCATGCTCCAAAACCACAGGTGCCCACTGATAGTGTAGACAGGCCTTTACAGTGTCCTTCCCAAGTGCTCAAAAGACAGGTGTGTGTGTGTGAGGGCTCAAATATCTCAGTCAGTGTCAAGGCAAGTTTTATGTGATTTTAGTTTTTTTGTCTCATTATTTTTATGTTTCCTGGGTTTTATTTCTGGTCTTTATAAAGGTTACAGTCACAAATTACTTAAACTAGTGATTAATGATCGTTATTTATTGCCTAATCATCGTAATTGCTGTTGCCTTGTTACTATAATCAAGAGATCTTATCGTTATACTGAATCCCTGACACACATACTGTAATTATATTCATCGCCATTTTTATGTTTTACTATTTAATTAATTTGCCATTGTTTCATTGCTCAATTGTGAATGCTTTTGTTACGTTTAATGCTCTACCGCAGTCATTTGTTTTAATATTCTGTTCAGTCAACCTCTCTTTAAGGCACTGTTATAAGTATAAGTGTTTTTGTTACCAGTTTCTCTTGGTTTTTTGTCTCATAAGCAGTGGCGGAACTAGGGGGGGGGGGCACGTGTCCCCCTTTTTAGGTGGTGCCCCCCCTTTGAACAAGAACATAAGAAAACTAGATAAAAATACATTGTAACTAGATCAATTAATTGGTATAATACTGAGAAAAATCAGCTTATAGTGTTAATGTAAAATTTATACTCCTGAATGGTTCTGTAATAACAGGATGTATATGAAAACTATGGTGCCCCCCCATATTGCCTGTGCCCCCTGAGTGCCTTCCCCCCCCCCCCATTTTTACACTTTTTCCGCCACTGGTTATAAGTTTCTCGCTCACTGCCACAATTGGGTTCATCTTGGCGAGGTGGCAATTTGTATCGTCTATAACCTCGTCGTTGGTACGTGCAAATGGCCAAGTGAAATATCCAAGGGAAGAGTTGACAAGATTGTTAACTAAAGCCCCGTACACACTACCACTCACCACCGTCGGCGCTTCCCGTCGGTGCTTAGCGACGATCAATGCCGCTGTCAGAGTTGTATCCATTCGGTTACATTTTGCTCGTCGGCATCCTGTCCACACTGCTACTTTTGAGTGGCGAACACTCGATCGACGGGAACACTCGATCGACGGGAAGCGCCGACGGTGGTGAGTAGTAGTGTATACTTAAGTACAAGGCTTAAGGAGACGAAGTTGAAGAGGACCTATGAAGCGATACTAAGCGACAAAGATCACAAGAAGAAGTCTAGATAGGATCAAAATATGTTATCTTGTGTGATAAGTGCACTGAGAATGCTTATCGCTCCTGTAAGGTGTTCAAGTGTGTTTTGTATCGAGTTGTGGCTTCGCAGATTCACCAGTAAGCATTTATCAGTCTGCCTGCCTTAATTGTATTCATCGCCAAATATCCTCGATAACCGTTATATACGACTGCTGTTTCTACAATACATCGCCTATTTTTACTCTGGCTGTTAATTACCTTATCATTATGTACATATCTTATGTACATGATACCACATTAACAAAGGAAGTGATATACGAACTAGACGATGTTTGTTGTAGACACCCTTATAATATGAGTTCTCTATGGATTTGTAGAAAACAAATTACTGTTTTGAGGCTAGACTATAACCACTGCTCCATCACTTCTCTTCATGCAATGCGACAATAGTATCAAAGCAATGGACGTACAAGGTAATTTAGCGCTCCCTAATTGGTCAGGGCATAGACCACTGTATACCTGGACTGCGCACGGAAATCGGCCTGTCGCACAAGGGCCTGTAATCTGAGGGCCGCTCGGATTCATATATATATATATACGGATCATATAGACTGGTTTATCAGTATATATGATATACTGTAATCTTCGTAAATGTTTGTTCTATAATATTATCAAATAAAAAACAGTAAAACACGGTAAAGAAATGCCATTACGAGACTGAAGAAATATGCATGAACTTAATTTAATATTCACTTCAACTCTTCGCTGTTTAAAACTTTGCGAGTCAACTTTTATCATGAAGTGTATCAATAGAAGCGCAATTTTATTAGCTTTCCATTGCTATATTTCGTTATCTGATAAATTAATTAGAACCATGCATAAATTTGCGTTAAATAAATAAATAAAATCATCAATCGGGTAATTTTCCCGATTGATGAGGTTATTTATTTAGTCAACGCTAATTTATACATGGTACTAATTCATTTATCAGAAAACGAAATATATAAGTAAATAAATAACATCATCAATCGGGAAAATTACCCGATTGATTATTTTATTTATTTAGTTAACGCTAATTTATGCATGGTACTAATTCATTTATCAGATAACGAAATATAGCAATGGAAAGCTAATAAAATTGCGATTCTATTGATACCCTTCATGATAAAAGTTGACTCGCAAAGTTTTAAATGGCGAAGAGTTAAGTGAATATTAAGTTCATGCATATTTCTTCAGAGTTCGTAATGGCATTTCTTTAGGTGTTTTTTTAAATGTTTTTATTTGATAGTATTATAGAACAAACATTTACGAAGATTACAGTATATCATATATACTGATAAAAACCCGTCTATATGATAGTCCATAGACCACTATATCTCTTTGTCGGGCGCCCCACAGGCCCCCAAAGCAGCCCCGCAATTCAAAACATTGTCTCGTGCGCAGTCCAGGTATACAGTGGTCTATGGTCAGGGTGTTGAGAGTGTATGAAGGGCTTGTTAAGGATAAAGGAGGACGCAGCCTGTTACTGTTACCACCCTATTAATCGTTACGTAGCTATAGTCTATTTTTTTACTGTGGCGAAAACTCCATTTAACCCTATATAGGCCAGGAAATAAGCACCAAAAAAGTGCCGAGGTTGGACAAAAATGTTAACAAGGCAATTTCACCTGAAATGGGTTCTTTGGAGGTATCTCTAACCACACAAAAAAGTCCACTCGAATCCACCCATGGCAAATACTCGTTTTCACTGAAAATCCTAAATGCCGCCGCCGGGGAAAGGGTAAAATATTGAAATAGCATAACTTTGCTGAAAATCAACATAGAAAACAAATAAAGTGTCTAATCCTACTAATTTTGAGGTGCTTTCACTTGGAAATATTTTCAAGTTCATATAAGGTGGCATTCATGCTCAAACGTCAAAATCAACGTCATTTTTGGTATAATATTGAAGGAAAATGTGAAAATTATATGATCCTCTGAACATATCTGTGCGACTATTACACCAGTACGATTGAGAAATGTATATACGTGTATGCAACGCATTTAGTAATACTTTTTTCTTTTATTTCCAGATCTGAGATTGTGATGGCATCCCCCAAGACAGATGCGGCGTGTTTAATTTGTAGAGACACTATTTCATTTAAGAACGATGAATATTGCAGCGTTGGACTATATCCAACGAACCCCATCCCAATATATAAATTTGATGAAAATGGAAAGCAATATGTCCACACATCATGTCGCAAAAGTCACACAAACAGCAGACGATATGAGCAGATCGGTAAAACGCAACTTTGTCGATGAAACTGGTCCTACCTCACACAAACTGCGATGTGATACTAAAAATTCTCATTTCACACTGACTGTTTATCTCTGTGGGATGCAAGTTGATCAGGAGAAGGCCAAAAAGTATCCCACCAATTTTGAATATGAATTCAGCCATGTTTGCTCCTCACTGTGTCAGAGACAATTTTGAAAGATGTAATGAACTTTGCGAACTCATCCAGACTCTTGGGCTGATGCAGTTGACATCGACTTGCATGTATTAATAAATTTACCAGCAGAGGAGGCCATTTACCCGCAGATGTTTCCAATATACATGTCTCCACGAAATCTTACACTTGACATTTTAAACCTACAAAAAAGGATGGAGCACCACCCGGAAACGAGGACGTCCTTCTGGTACCATCGATGAAATGAAGAGATCGTCTTTCATGACGTTATTGAATATCTGGAAAACAATGATGATGAAACTGTCACTCTAGATGAACTCTATGAAATCATGGAAAGCCATGCAAACCAGTGGAGAGGTTATTCCAAAAAGTCTTTGAAAAGGGCAAACTCTATGCACATTATGGGAACAGAGTATCGATAACTCAACGAAAAAGCAACCACTTTTGTCACACTCACATCTAATGTGAAGCAGTTGATTCAGGATGCGCACTCAAAAATGAAGGACAACCCCGATGACATGGATTCGTTGATCAAAGAATCAAGTTAAGACCCTGGCATCAGCTACTCATGTGAAAACATCTTCTGGTGCCCAAATTGAGATGGATTCACAGCGTCTCTATCAGCGTCTTCTTCTTACAGGTTTCAATGGTGACATACCACTTCCAGATCTCTTCCAATATGAGATGTGCTCTTCCCACCATCTCTCTTTGACAACCATGTGTGCATGAGGATGGGGGATAAATCGGAAATCATTCACCATCTCCTCAAGCTTGTTCCAGAGAGCAGTAGTGCAACGTCCTGTGACATGAGTATGCAGTACATCATTGATGGTGGTAGCCTGCTTCATAAATTCTCATGGCCTAAAAATGCCAGCTACTCGGAGATCTGTGAAATGTACGTCCGACACATCAAGCAATCATACTGTCATGCTTTGGTTGTGTTTGATGGGTATCATGGATCTAGCACAAAGGATGAAGCACATCGTCGCAGGATGGGGGAAAGATATAGGTGCTACAGTGTTGGTTTCACCAGAAGTGCATGTAACCATGACAAGAAGAGCTTTCTTGCCAATCCTTCCAACAAGCAAGCATTCATCAATCTACTTGCAGAGCAAATGACCAAAGCGGATATCGCCGTTGAACAGCAAAAGGTGATGCTGACTACAAGATATGTATGTCAGCATGTCTTCACGCCAAAGAGAAGCCAACAGCTGTTGTCGCAGAGGATTCTGATGTGTTCCAGCTGCTAACGCATCATGCCAATATTTCTGACAAAGATTATACATGGTGACATCCAAACAAACAGTGTGTGTCACAAAATTGGCAAAGAAGCTTGACCCATTACTCTCTGGCGCCCTGCTCTTTCTGCACGCTTTCAGTGGGGTGTGACACTACGTCTAACCTTATGGGATTGGCAAAGTGTCAGTACTCAAGAAATATTTCAGAACTAGAGCGGTTTTAGTTCAATATTTATGTCTCCATCTTCATCTAAAGCAGAAATAGAAAGAGCTGGAGAAGATGCCTTGTTTATCATCTATGGCTGCACAAAATCTCTGAGCCTTTACTCGGCAAAAGTGGACAAGTTTCAGCAGAAAGTGGGTACTGCCACGCAATATGTGTCGCCAGAGAAGCTTCCGCCAACATCTGATGCAGCCATTTTCCATAGTCATCGGCATACCATCAGGTTCAGGCATGGTGTGGTAATGATCTTCCTGCAGAAGATGGGGCTGGACGACTTCTCCTTCTGGCTTATATCCCGTCAAAATGTCTCAGCCGTCGGCACCTGATCGACTACTTAAGATAATGCGATGCCCAAATTTTGGTGGGAAAATTGCAACACAAGAAAAAATGTACAAGCCGCAAAAATGGGCTCCATTGCACCCAGCTTGTGGTCAATGCAAGGGCATTACCTGTTTGAAAAGGTCCCCCTGTGGATATTGAAGAAAAGGAGGTGGAAAACGATGATGATGAAACGGGACTATAAATAAATTAATGTTTTGAAAGTCACTTTGGAATATACACATATACATATTTATATACATATATACATACACAATATACACAATACAATAATACATATGTAAAAGATTATAGCCGGTTGTTCAGACAATTAATTTTGCTCATTTTAGGGTAATTTTAGGCCAAAGTTTTGATTTTGAGGATTTCAATATGAACACATCCTCCAATCTCTTCCAAAGTAACTTTAAATGAAAGAGCACCTCACAATTAGTAGGATTAGACACTTTATTTGTGTTTCTATGTTGATTTTCAGCAAAGTTATGCCTATTTCAATATTTTACCTTCCGCGGCGGCGGGCATCTAAGATTTTCAGTGAAAATGAGTATTTGCCATGGGTGGATTCGAGTGGACTTTTTTGTGTGGTTAGAGATACCTCCAAAGAACCCATTTCAGGTGAAATTGCTTTGTTAACATTTTTGTCCAACCTCGGCACTAATTGCCTGGCCTATATAGTGGTACGCTTTATAGTGCACCGATATCGGTACGTTTCAAGCTTAGAAGCCTACGGAGTTTAAAATATGCTTTTTATAGTTGGATCTTTCCATCGTTTTCTCTTAACATCCGTAGACTTACAATATTACAACAAACACTCAATAGATGGTGTTTGTGTCGACCCAGAGCCCTTCATGACTCAATAGGGTTGTGCGGTATCAAGAAAATACCGGTATTGCCGATACCGGTTTACGGAAATAATACCGGTACGTCCTCACACCGGTATCAGTTACGATACCGGGCCCAAAAACCGGTATTACCGGTATCGGTATTTGATGTTTTCGTGTTTTTTTTTACTTGTCCATTCTCAGACAATTATTAACCTCTACAGCATCGACCCCCCTAAAATAAAGTTTCCTATAGCGTCGGCCATTTCTTTTTTTTACAATTCTTAACCCCTACCGTACAGCATAGACCCCCCTAAAATAAAGTTTCCTGTGGCGTCTGCCAGTGGCGGATTTAAGTGGGGACCGAGTAGACCATGGCCTAGGCCCCGCTCCCGCAAGGGCCCCACGCCCCAGAGGAAAAAATATGTTTTCAATGAAAATCTGAATGCTGGGCATTTTTTATTCCCTCGAACACTGTTACATTGCATGTACCATATATGCCACAAATTAGTACCAACATAATGTAAAATATGGGTGGAAAAAGTTTCAGTTAAACTAATATGAAATCTGAATCACATTTGGTAAAATTCTAGAGACCTTTCCCGCCCTTATTAAGGGTTTTATTTTATCCAGACCTTCACAAATCCCTTCAGATACCTCTAAAACGTAATAATAAACTGGGGGAAAGATTAAAAAAATAAAAAAATTACTAACCTAACTTAACCTAACCTGGTAAAATTGTAGTCCTTTCCCACCCTTAGATCTCGTTAGGAGGTTATTGGTTAGGTTGTAGTGAGGTTAGGTTAGAAATTTTATTTTGGGGGGTCCAGGGCGGGGGTAATGTAGGGGGAGGGGGCGTTGAAGGGGTATCTCTCCCCCACTTTATAATTATGTTTTAGAGGTATCTGAAGGTCTGGAGAAAAAAGAAACACTAGTAAGGGCGGGAAAGGACTCTAGAAATTAACCCCACCTTTCATTCAGGGCCCCGCACTCCCACCGGCCTAGGGCCCCGCACACCATAAATCCGCCCCTGGCGTCAGCCATCTCTTTTTTTTACAATTCGTAACTCCTACCGTACAGCATAGACCCCCCTAAAATAAAGTTTTATGTGGCGTAGGCCTTTTTTTTTTTTTTATCAGTAATTAGTATGTATAATGTAACCTCTAAATAAGGAAAATAACAATTTGATTCAAATTTCCTTTTAACATTTATTTTGGACAAAGAGTTCCTGGGAAAGACAGTTTAGATCAGTGGTTCTCAACCTTTTTCACTCCATTCCCCCCTTCATGAATTATCAACATTCGTGTGGCTCCCCTTCATTTTTCTCCCAAATCCCACCCCGCCAAAAAAGGTAAAAAAAAAAATTTAAAAAAATGTTGATGAAGAGAACCCCCTTGCTTTATTACAAAGTTTACAGTCATAATTATCTTATATTTGATAGATTTCTGTGATATGCTTAACTTACATCACTTGCCTACAAAAGACTAACGGACACTAGCAAATTTGAATCTGGTTGGGAAAAAGTTCAATTAATCTCTGCATATTTTATCACACATCAGTGGGAAGGCTGATTTTGGGTTCTTTTCAGTCATTGACGAATCCGAGGTTGTGTCACTGACAATGCACATCTCATGTCGGGGTCCACATCCAATGGGTTCCGGTCTTATTCTTGATTGTAGAAGGTGGAGAAAGCAGACTCACAAAATAGGTATTTGAAAAAGGCAAGGGGTAGTCGAAGTGCAATCTCACTGCCCTTTTGGATTGACTGATGCATTGAACACCAAATACATTCAGAGATTTTTTTCATAGAGATTTTTGGCAGCAGAATATGTTTGAGATAAAGAACTCGTCCTGAACATCACGGGGAATGGTAGTAATATCAAGATTTGCCAGAGAATGGATTCATTCCCAACTTCCCTTCTTCCCCCCTCGAATTCTGGGAAGTACCTATTAAGTTAAACTTTCCAAGGATCTCAGATGCTGAGTGATTTCAGTTTTAAGAAAGGGTCAAGCAGACTATCTTCTTCATTCTCGCAAGGACAGCTGAAAGGTTTTCAAACATGGCAACATTCCGGCCCCGACTTTCCTTTCCCAATTCGGGAGCTTGGCAAGAAATCCACGAAGACAATCCATCAGGTGAAACACATTTCTTTTTCCTTGCCCTGTAGTTCAGATTCAAACTATTTAGCTGCTCAAATATATCTGCTAAATATGCAAGAAGGGGCTCCCCAAAAACCTCATTGAATTGACTCCAACAGATCATATTTCCCTTGCATTTCCAGGAACAATTTAAGCTCCCCCGAAGTTCAAACACTCGATTCACACCATTGCCCTTGGAAAGCCAGCGCACTTTGGAGTAAAAGAGGAGAGCTTCATACTCCGAACCATGTCTCTACAAAGGTTCTGGAAAAGGCGAGAGTTCAGAGCTCCAGCTTTTACAAAGTTGACGCATTTGAACCACTGCCTCCCAGGATCTTGCAAAGTTCATCAGGGAGGGTTTTTTTTCGACGCCAGTGCAAAACGATGGATCATACAATAAAACCCCTTGGCATCGGAGCTACTTCCTTTGGGACAAGCTTCTGGAACCCTGATTTTGATCCCAGCATCGCTGGAGCCCGTCTGTACAAAATCCACAAACATTTTCCCAGGGATCTGTTAGCTTTGAAGAAAGAAGATAGCTTTCCATCACATCTTTAGCTGTTGTGGTGGTCTCAAGCTGTGTAATAACAGATATTCTTCCTTGATATCACACAAGAAAACATACCTAACAAACACCGAGTAGCTGGTGCCAGAAAACTCACATCCGTTGACTCATCCAGCTGTATTGCAAACATACAGTTGGAGACGATTTTTATCTCCTGTATCACTTTTTTTTTTTTTTTCCTTTGTCATCTGACATTTTATTAATTCTCCGCTTCACTGTGGTCGTTTGACAGGAAATTTGTTGGGAATTTTACGTTCACTTGCATCTCCAAGAACACGCTTGACCATCTTTAAAGTACATGGCTTGATTAAGGTTTCACCAATTGTGTGGGGATTCTTTTGCCCTTCGCTATTTCGAGGGCAACCTCGTTATGATGCCTCAACTACACTTGAGGTCTGTTTTTTGGGAAGCACCAGTCGCATCCAGTTTCTGTTTTCCCAAACTACCCTTTTGTGGCGCCTGAAGAAATCGGAGTCTTTCTCAGCATACTGTGGATGGATGGTCAGCAAATGATGCTTCAAATTATTAGGCCTCATAGAATCGTTCCCCGCACTTTGAAACACAGTACACACTGAGGTTTCTCGATGCCATCAGCGAGGATTGGGTGTAAATTCCGTAGTTTATAATGTACTCTTCACTGTACTTCCGTCTTCTTTCTAACACTAGTAGCCATCGCAAATCTACGGAAAATAAAGACAGAACATCAGAACAAACATTAAGTGATAAGACAAAAGAATGATAATGAAGACAGATATATAGGGACAAGTGATAAAATGACAAACCCCAAAAATCCACATACATAACACATCCATGGATCACAAATAAAACACACACACAATCATACACAAACTAACACATAGAGAGTAAAGATGATAAATTTCACACTCAAGGGTAGCAAGCTGAAATGTACTTTCTACAGCAAGAACACGCCTCCTTTGACAAGCACTGCCCCAATTTTAAAAAAATAATAAGAATAGCGAGTCACATCAATATTAGCACTAAAAAAAAAAAAAAAGCAGGGGAATACCTAAGTAGGAATGGCATGAAAACAATGGGGTCCAAAAAATAAGAAATATTTCACACACGAAAAACAGCGACCGCATTTATAATTGTCGAACAAAATAAGTAACACGGTATATGGTTCAGAATCAATTATACCCACATGTTTACGTGATGATATTCCAGGCCACACTGAGATCATTCGATCGCCTCTCTCCCTCTGTCTCCCGGTGACTCACCCTCACTCACCGCCCGTGTCTCTCACCCGTCTCATACGCGTTCGTTTTTCCTCCGCGTTTTCTATCACACCTACACTGCACAAACAATTACAATTTCGCACACATACATACATACACACGTACACACACATTCGTAACAATATTATGTAACAATATTTTATTGTCAACTTAATGATTAATCAATTCATTGTTAAAACAAGAAAATTTTCTTTGCCAGGACAGTGAAGCAAGTTTTTTTTTTATTCAGATTCCTAACATTATTTAGAAATGTATAATTTGCAACAGGCCACCATGGCCCCCTTAAATTCTTGCCATGGCCCCCTTGGGGGCCATGGCCCCCAGGTTGAGAACCACTGATTTAGATAGATATATATAGCCAGAGCTGGGCAGTATTTGAATACATTTGTATTTAAATACATTTGTGTATTAAGAAATCTATTTATAAATACATTAGTTTTCATGTATTTGAATACAGTAATTAAATACTTTAATGAGTATTTAAATACATTGTATTTATATACATATAATATAATACAGGGTGTAACACGAGTTTCTGCAAATATTGAGACATGATATATCGTATAATTCTAAGTAGAAAATACTCTATATAGTCAGGTCGCCGCCAGCTATACCCTGCATGGAATGATAAAAGTTTTTTTTCTCGATGGAGTCTACATCATTAGGATGTCTATAAAGCATATCAGGCGGATAACAAGAGAAAATCCTTGGCCAATCCGAGAAATCGACGAAAGTCCAAAATGGCCGCCATGACGGCCGACTTCCGTAGACATAAATATAAAAACTAACTACTAGGTCTAGAATCACATGTAATAGCACTTTTCCATATGATTTTGACATGAGAAATTCGTTTATGTGGTTATTTTTTCAATTGGAGGTAAAACACAAGGTTAAAAGTCAAGTTCAACGTAACATTACGGATAATTTTTCACATGAAAACATTAATTAATTAAACAGTGTATTCCAAACCAAAATTATATACATTGACAATAACATAATCTTTCATTCCAGAAGGAAATTGTTAGCAAAGTTCAAATGTCTATTTGTTGTGGCACCCATCTCTCCTCTGCAGTTGCAGAAGAGGGTGCAAGGTAGGCCGTGCGCCTTGCAGTTGCATCTCCTGGAGGCGCATCCCTTGTCGCTGCCGCAGCCGCATTTAAGGACTTTCAGGAGATCCGCAGGTGCCAGGGGTGTGTCTGGAGGTACGACAGTCGTGTGTAGAACAATGCTGCCCTCGGGACGATACCATCCATGTTTGGTTGGGTCCAGAGTAGGGGGATCGGGCTCGAGGCAGTTGAGCATTACAGACACAGCTAGATGACCGTGTAGTGCGTTCTCATTGAAGGCTACGTCCGTAGAAGGAAGACAGCACAGCTTTTGTGGCTTAAGACCTTGGCGTTTCATTTTTTTTCTGCTACACTTTCAATCGTGCGTCACAGAGAGATTCACAGTTGCGCATGTTATAGCATGCTAGGATGAAGGCCCTTGCCTTTGCCCTTGAGGCCCTTGCCTCTGCCAGCACCTTGTTGTATTGGTTCATCGGAAGTGAGCTATCGCCAAACACCCGGAATTCCGCGCCTCCTGTAGGAAACCATATTGCATTATATTTGAATTATATTACTTGAATTGTTCATTATGCTTATGCTTGGTGGAAAATCATCACCCTATGGGAACGTTTATTACCTGCTCTCAGAACCTTCAGCACTATGCCTTTCCCGAAGCCGTAATAGCTGGCGACCGTGTCGCAACCCGACAGTGCATGCGTGCCGCAAGGAGGCCGGGGATGATTGAAAGATTATCTTGCAAGGTTGCATCGATGTCAATAATGGAACGGCCTTTCAGCGGCGACTGCATGTAGACACTGCTTGCATTTATCACTCCAGCATGTCGGAAATGTTGTAGAAGTGCAAACACGTCAGCGTAGCGTCCGCGTCGCGTAGCAGTCACGATGATATAGTGCATCAGCCGCATGAAGGTCGGCTGCTCTAACGGCGAGGCCGGATAGTCGCTGCAGCACCTCGTCTTTCCAACTGTCTGCTCGTTCGGTGCACTCATCGTATATTTTATCTTCTATGGTGTACGACTTAGTTGTTCCACCTACACCTCTCTTGCCTTCAGTCTCTCTCACAAGATATGCCTGATTCCACCGATTCGGGTGTTTGGGATCTTGTTCCACAGGACATGGTCCACAGCAACAGAAACATTGATGTAACCAATCAAACGGAGACCCCTGGCTGGACCGTGTCCTCTTTGTAGGTATTGACTGAGGACTTGATACGCTTCTTTTTTGTTTTTTCTAATAATCGTTTGGCTGTTATGAGGTACTTCGCCACACATGATTCATGATACTGGACTTGATACGTCGGATCATTTTTCAATTTGGTTCGACATATATGTTATCACCATGAATTTCACTGTGTTCAATAATACTGTTTAGTCTTTCACCACCAGCCTTGGTGACCTGGAGTCTGTCTTTGTCAAAGCAACTGTAGCAACATTTGGAAAGGCATTTGTCATCCATTGCCTCTGTGGCCACCACCACTACCACCTTTAACTATCTACAACTACATGTACACTGGATTGTTAGTTCATGTTACCAATCAAACGACGACGAACAACGGATATCAGTGTAAAATCTTTCACAATTTTCAGTTTGCTTTATATTATTCTGCTCTTGCGTAAGGAAATAATGCTTTATACAGTATATCCATTTCTCATTCATGTCAACGTATATTCATGACCAACAACACTTGCAGCTTGAAGGTTGGTGCAAGAATATTGCATGCTTGTACTAGGTTGCCATTTGTCTATTTTCATATTTATTATTCAATTGCAAGTATTTTTCGTTTATAATTACGAAATCATCCCAAATTTTTGCTTTTGTTTTACTGTTTTGTCATAATTACCACAAGAGTGTCACCACACTACGTCCACCATTACCACGTGTGTCCTTGTGGTGGTGTTTGTTGTCATCACACTCGTCAGTCACTGCACAGATGTCTTCGTCCACCTTGTCATCCTTACTTTCACATCCAGAGCTTAACATCCACATTAACGTCTTATCATTTCACCATCACCACACGAATATCATGCAATCTACGGTGCATCACAATATTTATTGAGGATCTGATTTATCTGAAATAAGATAAAAATGAAACTGTTAACATTCTCTTCAAATATATATTAATACATATTGACTCGATCGATATATCTGAACACAAAAAGTTTATCCGCAAACTGTTTTCCATGGAAAGTAAGTAGTCCATGGACGTACAGACGGGCGGACGCCTCGGCGGACGGGCGGACAGGAAACAAGAGATCAGTTTATATATATATATATATATATATATATATATATATATTATATATATATATATATATATATATATATATATATATATATATATATATCTATATTAATATAAATATATATATATATATATTATATATATATATATTAATATAATATTAATATAAATATAAATAGTAATGTGTATGTTGATCAGGTGAATGATGAATATCTATAAAAGTAGAGTATCATAAAACATGACATGGGAACCTAACAGTAAAACACGTCTGACATGATGCATGTCTAACCTTCAGCTCTTCATCCCACCAACAAGCGATCGGACCAGCTATATGCGTTCCAATTGTTTCAGTTCAATCTGAAGTCAGTTAACGTGAACTTGACTTCAGAATGATTTGCTACCGCGAATATGTGAATTACACACACACACTAACAATATTATACTTATTTACCCTGAAAAATGACATTGAACTTGACTTTTGACCTTGTTATTGACCTCCGATTGAAAAAATAACCACATAAATTAATTTCTCATGTCAAAATCATATGGAAAAATGCTATTACATGTGATTCTAGACCTAGTAATTACTTTTTTATATTTATGTAGGCCCGGTTCACACTTCACGTTTTTGCTGAACGTAGTCTACGTGCATCTTGTCATCAGTGACTCACAGTACGTCACAGTGACGTCACTTCCTGCCGGTGTAATGTGAACACAGGCTCCCCGCGACCACCACATTGCTGGAGCAGTGATGATGTCACTGACCTTGAGACGTGCGTCTCAGCTCACATTATTCGGAGCTCCCAATTCTTTTACGTAGCTGCGGGAGTGGCGGGGCGACGTCACTGTGACGTCACTGATCGCCACTCCCACGTAGACACGGACAGCAAATACGTGTAGTGTGAACCCCGCCTAAGGAAATCGTCCGTCGTAGCGGCCATTTTGGATTTCCGTTGGTTTCTCGGATTGGCCAAGGATTTTCTCTTGTTATCCGCCTGATATGCTTTATAGACATCCTAATGATGTAAAATCCATCGAGAAAAAAACTCATTCCATGCAGGGTAACATTGAAAAACCCACTTTGGCAACCTGACTAATACACATATGCTTTTTGAAGCTTCCTTTAGACGTGAGATGATTTGTAAAAAATCACGGCGGCCGGTATTGTCACAGCGATGCAACGCATGGAGGTGCATTCGCGGTTGCCACTCGGTGAAATTTTTAATTATATAATCATCTTTTTTACTTGAAATGGAACATTAATTTAGCTTTTAACAACACAATTGGTATTAATGGACTTGTTATTTACCAAATAAGCAGTACTACATGCGAACAGCATGGCTGTAATAAGCAATACTGTAAAAGGCTACTTGGCAGAATGTTGGAGCGGGGTAGGAAGGAGGGGAAGAAGGAGGAGGAAGGCGAGTCACTATACCTCCTCACCAGCTCAGAGACGATGCAAAGTAGCCTTTTACAGTATTGCTTATTACAGCCATGCTGTTCGCATGTAGTACTGCTTATTTGGTAAATAACAAGTCCATTAATACCAATTGTGTTGTTAAAAGCTAAATTAATGTTCCATTTCAAGTAAAAAAGATGATTAAATAATTAAAAATTTCACCGAGTGGCAACCGCGAATGCACCTCCATACGTTGCATCGCTGTGACAATACCGGCCGCCGTGATTTTTTACAATTCATCTCACGTCTAAAGGAAGCTTCAAAAAGCATATTTCGGTATACCGGATACCGGTGGACATCACTATGACTCAGTGACAATTGACCAATTGACAAGGCAGGACGCACCTAATTTTGTCCCACAACAATTGCTCATAACTCCACCCTAGGTACGTTAAATGCTACCAGTAAATTCTAGCTTATTTGTAAACATATGATGAGTGTTTCAAGTTGTCCATATATGTTTCTGTGTACTTTTGTGAAAATGACAAAGGAAACTTTAAATGTTACGATATCGTAACATTAATACGGTAAATCGGTGATTATACGATATCAGGCTACAGTGGTGGTAGGTGGTCTACCCCGAGGCACTTTGACCAGTGACCAAAGACAGCAACAACACGATTGGAGTGTGCACTCACATTGTTGTCTGATATATACTACTACTACAAACATCAATACATGGGTCCGAAGGTCCCACAAGCACTTGTGGTTAACTATGATAAAACACAGCTGAAATTTAGAAGTGTATTATTCCCTTCTTCTGGCATTAAATATCAGTCGGCAGTGGCGGCTCGTGATAAAATAAAATGGAGGGACTGCAAGCTTTACACAACAGTAGAGTAGGATACACACATTTTACCTATCTCAGGTATGAGTTGTAGTTGATGTTCACGGATTTCAGGGCATGGTAGTAGTGGTGGTGGTAGAAAGGATGGTGGGGTGGTAGTGTTGGTGGTAGACAGGGCCGGATTAAAGGGGGGGGCTACAGGGGCTGTAGCCCCAGGGCCCCCACCGAAAGGGGGCCATATAAGTATTCGACCATGTCCTACAACACACTATCCAATGATTTAGAGGAATGCATCAAGTCGGGTGTATGGGTAAATATTGCCTTCATGTAGGCAAAGAGAAGGTAAATGAACCAAATAATGGTGACAGGACTTCAATTTATTGCAATCAATAGTGATAGATATGGATTATTTTGCCATTCAACATTTCTTTCTGGTACACTGCCAAACGTACGACGGTAGGGTGCATTATAAACAAACACCAGATCGTAGAGGCTTCTGGTTCCATTATTCAGAAGGGTAGTGGTCTTGATGTTTGCCTAGGGTTGAGAACGTATCAAGTGTTTGGTCAACCGTTGAGATTGACGAAACTTAAAAGTTTGTTTGTTATTCTCCATGTGGTCAGCTGCCAGGAAAATCTTGTACAGCATCCGGCAGCGAATTCTACAACTATTTTATAATTCTGAATGCAAGCACGATCTACAAATGTTTACCATTTAATTGTTTTCCATTTATTATACTGGACATATATCAAGCAATAAGTATTATATAATGATTGTTTCCTTGGAGAAGATTGTAGTTTTCAGGGGGTTTCATCGTTTTTTAAATACCGCTTATATATGAATTGTATGTAAACCGTAGCTATGACAAAAAGGTAAATTTTTATGATGGGACCAAACTTCCCTACACAATTGGGAGCATGGTTTTTGTTTACCTTATTGTATTGTAAGAGACATTTTCTCTTTGAGCTTTCCGTCGCAAATCAATAGTTTCGGAGATATAGAACATTTTAGGAGGGAGGAGGAATACGTCTCCTTGTTTACAAAATGCCTCCCTCTTCCTCTTCTTGTGACCTGCATTGTGACCTTGCTTCTATGACCTTGGGACCAACCAATCCTTTTTCAATTGCGACAAAAAACGGTCTTCGTATCCAAGACGGTGCTTGGACGACAAAAGCACGACTTATAGCAAAATAGAGAGAGAGAGAGAGAGAGAGAGAGAGAGAGAGAGAGAGAGAGAGAGAGAGAGAGAGAGAGAGAGAGAGAGAGAGAAGAGAGAGAGAGAAGAAAAAAAATCATGTCTTCAATTACACGAGTCTAGGAGCCGAGTCTTCCTTCCTTCCTCCTCCTCCTCCTCCTCAAGATAACACTGACCCATGTTCTGATAAACCCTTGACTATTCTTAGCTTTTAATCTCTCTCTCTCTCTCTCTCTCTCTCTCTCTCTCTCTCTCTCTCTCTCTCTCTCTCTCTCTCTCTCTCTCTTTAAATTTAGGAGATCTACACCTATAGAAAAATATTTGCTTAAAAAAAGTGCGACGGAATAATAAAAATGAGAAGTTAGATCAAGATTATAGGTTATTGAAGTAGTGAAAGACAATCGCGCGTGATGAAGAGAGCAATGAAAGGGGAAAGATAGATGGAAAGTAGGAATACAAGTGTAATAATAGTGATGAGTGATTATTTGATGGAAAAAATATCGAAAAGAAGATACTAGATGAGAAATATAAGAGTAATATTACAGTAGTGAAGATACCAGCTGGGTTATAGGGAGTGAGAGAGGAGTGGTGGTGGTGGTGGTGGGTGGCGAGGTGTTTTGATCTGTCTTTTGCTGACTGTTACAACTCCATCAATTAATCACTACGTTGTGTGTTTATCGTAATGGGTCACAGCCGCGTCTTAAGGGCGCCATAACACAGGCAGATACCATCTTATATATCGTTCATAACATTCTTGTCTATAACTTGTATGTCCCTCTTCTTTCCAGTGATGTATTTATTTTTACTGATAGGCATTCTAGATATTTATGATGTCTATGCCTTCGGGTGGAATGAGATAATCATTATAAACAAACATATTTACTACAAACGTGCGAGCCTGATATGATTTTTTAACACTTTAGCTTCAGAAGTATATTAATAATTTCATACATTCATCATAAACACGTTATTTTCATGATATACATCACGTGTGTCGGCTGAACGATCACTGAGACACCAACTGGACGTGTCGCAGATTTGGAGGCAGAGAGGAACGTGATTCATACGTGTCCTCAGGGGCACCCACAGAGATACCTGTAGTGGACGCACATATTATATAGGGCCCACTGTTGATGGGTGTGGGTGGCGAGCGAAGCGAGCCTACTCAGTTGGGGGGTCCGGGGGGCGCTGTTAGCCCCCCCATAATTTTTTTGCAGTTTTGATCAATTTTAGGTGCGTTTTGAAGCTATCTGAAAGTTATAATAAGGTGAAGTAAACAAAAGATTATTTATATAAAAATGGACGCACATGCGTCCAGTGCGTCTGCCTGTGGGCGCCCCTGCGTGTCCTCACCTCGCCTCACTCACCCACTCCTCAATGCGGGATACGAAACAGTTTCATTGTAATTCACTGTATCATGTGTAAGAAGTAAGTAGAAACATACATGAACCAAAAACATGTATACATAATAAGATTACTGTCCTAATAAAGCAAGAATCTCTCTCTCTCTCTCTTTCTCTCTCTCTCGTGGCGTACCTGCAGGGGAGGCACGTGCCCCACCCATGAAAACCAGGTGCCCCCCCCACCCCCCCCACTGGCCATGGTTGCCCTATGCTGTATAATGCTCTAATACCCATCCCTGATCAAATCTTAGAATATGCGGTTAGAATATGAGGTACTCCGTAGTGTAGTGGTTAGCACGCTCGGCTCACAACCGAGAAGTCCCGGGTTCGATCCCCGGGCGGAGCGAAGACAGATGGGTGGTCTTTCTTAAAACCCGAGCCCCTGTCCACCCAGCAGTGAATGGGTACCGGGTGTTAGCCGGGGGTTTGTGACCCCCCTCCCGGGGTGGTGGCTTCGGCCAACACTAAGCTGCAGCGGTAGATCACTACGGCTCTGAGGAATTATCCTCTAAACAAACAAACAAACAAAAACAAATGCCTTATACCCTTCTTTGTGGCATCAGAATGCCCCTGAGCTCCTCTTGCCTAGTGCCCCCTTCATATTCAGCTGTGCCCCCCATCGATAGTTACCTAACTATGCCTCTCTCTCTCTCTCTCTCTCTCTTTTCATGCTTCTTAAATACGTTGTTGATCTGATAGGGAAAGATATCGCCACTGACGCGTATATTCATCATAAATACAGGAACAGAACGTGTAAAATGTGTAAGCATGAGCAAATACAAACACACACACACACACACACAGACACAGACACAGACACAACACACACACACACACACACACACACACACAACGATTATGTACCTTAAAAAAAAGAGGAAACTGAGAAACCCAGATTTCCATTCAGACAGTGGTGGTGGTGGTGATTAGGTGGTGGTGGTGTTAAAATAATCGTCCAGACCCATATTCTTTTTGCCTAATTATGTTGAATGTACATTCAAAACACCTAATCCACCAAAAAATAATTGATTTCCAGGCCTTATTTCCGTAAAAACACGACTTTTGTAAAAAGCGCGCGAAAAAAAAAATCTTCCCTCC
>JACEEZ010000271.1:172500-190000 GCA_016584305.1 Chionoecetes opilio
CTTCGGTATTATGTTTTTTATCGACACTGAGAACCAGCAATTAACTGTTCGTGTTTTCTCTCGAAACAAACATTATTGGCGCAAGGTAATGATAGTATTGAACAAGCAACAATATCCAGCAAGAATGATGCAAACAAAACTCGTGTACCTAGACGCGTGTGGTAGCGTGATGCTCATAAGAACATAAGAAAGTAAGGAAGCTACAAGAGGCCGTGAGACCTACACGAGGTAGTTCCTGTTACTTAACTCTACCTGTATCCACCTCTCTTCCCCATCCATTAATTTATCCAGACTGACCCCAATAGACTCCGCATTGACCACCTGACGACTTAGTCCATGCCAATCATTCACCACCCTATTTGTGAACCAGTTTCTCCCAATTTCCTTTTTTAATCTACTCTTTTCCAGCTTAAATTAGTTACTTCTCGTTCTACCCTGCTTACTAACTTTAAGAACTTTTCCTACATCGCCTATATTGTATCCCTTTATCCACTTATAAACTTATATCAGATCGCCCCTTACTCTACGCCTTTCGAGTGAGTGTAAATTTAATAGTTTCAATCTCTTCTCATAACTAAACGATGTTATGCTATAAACGATGCTCATTGGCTAAGAATCTGAGGCGCGCGTTGTCATTGGGCAATTGCACCTACTCGCTGACGATGCCAGGCTGATACCTCCTCTCTCTTTCTCTTGTCGCCTCAGACTTGGATTTGCCTGCTATTATGAAATGGCAAACCAAGACAAGTCACCTTGCCACTAATGTGGGCACATCAATGCCAATTCTCTGATACACTACATACATGAGTGCGACGTGTCCCTCCACTACCCCATGGCACCCCCTATGGGCAACAGTTCATCGAAAAAAAAATCTTGCAGCGGCCCACATACTAGCAGCAAGGTTGGAGGTACTAATATCTCCACCTGCAGAGGTGGTAGAAAAGTATCCACTAGGGTTGTGCGGTATCAACATAATACCGGTATTGCAGATACCGGTTTTCGGGAATATACCGGTACGTCCTCACACCGGTATAAGTTAAGATATCGATCGGTTTTTCCCAATACCGGTATTACCGGTACCAGTATTTAAATTTTTCATGCCCATTTTTTTTGGTCCATTCTCAAACATTTCACATTCTCGAAGATTTCACCCCTTAGATAAAAAGTTTTCGGTGGTGTCGGCCATTTGTTTTGCATAAATAGTTAGTATTCAACCTATAAGTAAGGAAAATATAAATAATTTGATTCAAATCTCCTTTAAACATTATTTTTGGGCCTCCATCCTTCCCTGGTGCACTTCCCGGTGACAAATCAACGACACATCAGAGAGAGAGAGAAAGATGTTGATTCGTCCTCAGTTACCAGTAGTCTATTGATGATTCTCAAAGTGCGTTCCGGGAAGAGGTATCAAGGGTTCCGTGGCAAAAAATAAAAAATACACGTTCAATGAAACAGTAATGGACAAAATTCAATACGAAAGTGACGAATTTTTTGCATGTATGATGAAAGTAATGTGTAGTTGTTTCATATAATTATTTGACAGTAATACCAAAAATTACCATATGGAACACGAGTAACAGAGCTTCGCCTCATGACAAGTGTACTGAGCTGCGCAAATCGTGTGCTGTACATTGATGGAAAATTGGTTGAAATACCACACACCCTTTACGGCCAAAGTTACAAGATGATAAACCTGATGATACATTTACTGTTTGTAGTGAGCGTGCTGAACAGACAGGTGCGGTTAGTGATGAAAGAGAATCACTGGATGAACCACATTCATCTACTTCTGTGACACAACAATCAAGACCTAGTAAATCAGGTACTGGGAAATCAAAGAAGCACAAATTTGACGACAGTTACAAACATTTGGTTTCATGTCAGTTGGAGACGAAAATGCTCCTGATGGACAATGTGTTGAATGCAATCAAGTTTTAACTAATAGTAGCTGGAATCCTGCAAAATTGAGGAGACACCTGGAAACCAAGCACCCACAGCTAGTTAACAAACACAGTGATTATTTCGTAAGAAAACGAGATTAGTTATAAGAACGTGTTGTTTCCATCAAGAAATTTGCTTACCAAGACAACACAAATATGCGGTGGCGACTGTAAATAGGGATGTATAGGTCTATTTCTCTAACGCTTCAACTACCACCTTCTCTCTGTAGAAGACTTAAGTCAAAATCTTGCGAAATAATGTGCCTCTGCTTCATTCAGTGCTTTTTCACCACCAACCCCACTCAAACTAAACTATATCCGAGTTCCATGGTTGTATCCAAAAATACGAATGGTTAGTGACTTCAACTTTACCTTAGTAAACTAAAGCACTATTAAAAGTACATGGTGGCATAACGCTGAATGCTTCCAAAGTTATGGACCTACATAACTACTCACTATAGTCTATTCACTTAAGCTGGATTCCTGGGAGCGGCTCGATGCCTAGGCGAGTATGTAACGACGTCGCTGATTGGCTGATAGCCTCGGGCAGGGTGGCGATGGTGGTGGTACTTGCCTCGCCGCAACCCAAAACCCTTGCGTTGCCTCAGAAAAATATTCATATTTCTTGGCTTTACTCATCTCTTACACAAGATAGGCCTATTTTGTTTGCATCAGTAAATCAGGCAGTGATTGTTCAACAACAACACGCCATTCATAACTCAATAGGGTAAGAAATAAAGTCATGACTGACTATCACAAGAGTAGGCGGACTTTTAGGTTTTGTCAGTGCATTGAAATGTTGTACTCCTACCCGATATAACCAAGCTACCAGATAATAGTTATGAAAGCTGAGTTTACCATCATGTTCATAATACATTGCTGCATATCATGAGCATAAAAAAAATACAGTAAGACTTCACTAATATTAAGATAATTAAAGGAAAGTAAAAGAGTGTATAAACATTATTTCTTGCTTATTTTGCTTCAACTCGCTCTAACTCCATAAGTTTTGGTCACATTCAATTTTCAAGAACTGTTTCAAAATCCTTATACTTTTCCGCTTCCTGTGGTATGTAGCACGTACCAATAAGGAAAAGAGTAGGTGGTCAAAATGGCTAAGAAAGTTAAAACTACTACTGTAAACTGGCACAGTGACGGGTGAGCATTGCTCCCTATATAGGAGAGACTGTTTTCGGGAGAGCTATCAGAGGCTCCACCCGTCACGGCACCAGTTTGAAACAGTTTAACTTTCTTAGCCATTTTGACCACCTACTCTTTTCCTTATTGGTACGTGCTACATACCACAGGAAGCGGAAAAGTATAAGGATTTTGAAACAGTTCTTGAAAATTGAATGTGACCAAAACATATGGAGTTAGAGCGAGTTGAAGCAAAATAAGCAAGAAATAATGTTTATACACTCTTTTACTTTCCTTTAATTATCTTAATATTAGTGAAGTCTTACTGTAATTTTTTTATGCTCATGATATGCAGCAATGTATTATGAACACGATGGTAGGCTCAGCTTTCATAACTATTATCTGGTAGCTTGGTTATATCGGGTAGGAGTACAACATTTCAATGCACTGAAAACCTAAAAGTCCGCCTACTCTTGTGATAGTCAGTCATGACTTTATTTTTTACCCTATTGAGTTATGAATGGCGTGTTGTTGTTGAACAATCACTGCCTGATTTACTGATGCAAACAAAATAGGCCTATTTTGTGTAAGAGATGAGTAAAGCCAAGAAATATGAATATTTTTCTGAGGCAACGCAAGGGTTTTGGGTTGCGGCGAGGCAAGTACCACCACCATCGCCACCCAGCCCGAGTCTATCAGCCAATCAGCGACGTCCTTACAAACTCGGCTAGGCAGCGAGCAGCTCCCAGCCCAGGAATCCAGGCTTAAGTGAATAGACTATACCAGCCTCTATTCTACTTTAATAAGTAGCAGCATCCATTTTGTCATCTTATTATTCATCCTCTCTGGGTGTCCAAACCATCTCAGATGCTGCCCTTCACTATTTCTATCTCCCCACAGCTCACTTCCGCTCTTGCTAGAAAAAAAAAAAAAACCTTGGGCTTTAGGTAAAAACAAGCTACTGTAGATACCTTGCTTAATCAAGGGTATGATTTTAATTTGGGGAGGCGGTATAGTGGTTAGTGTCTCCGACTGGCGTTCTCGGTGACCCGAGTTCGATCCCCGACGAAAACCAAAACCTTTTTGCACCGTCGAGTGGCCTAAGAACACCCACATGCTTCCCATTAACTCTACCTTCGATTGCGAGTGCATCGGAGGACACAGGGGGGCGGCATGAGCCTTTAATCACAGGCGTCACTATAAAAATCCTGCCTACACCACCACGGGCGAGGGCCAACCATCACAGCCCTTTATCACCTCCAGAGCCTACCATCCGAGCCCTGGGTCACCACTGCCTACAGGCGCTATAGGCCACAGATGTAAAAAAAAAAAAAAAAAAAAAAAAAAAAAAATTAAAGAGTATCGTGGACAAGTTGGGAATTAGACCCGGACTCATTCAGTGCCGCGAGCAGAGCTACTACTGTACCACAGGGTTGCCAGATTTCTGACGCCGAAAAAAGAAAAGAGCAGCAAGTAAATGAGCCAAAAGGGCAAACTACTTATTGAAAAAGACCAAATATCTGGCCAAATATGCCTCCTTAGAGCCAATGGTGCAGCTTTCACCCACAATTTTTTTTTTTTACCAGTCAGGCTAATGATTCTTCCCTCAGTCACATTTGCAATTCCACCTCAGCATCTTAGCTACTCAAGACTGAGGGTAAACCTAATTTCAACCAGACATACCTAAAAGGAAATCACAGATATGCTGAAAGTTCAAACACAGTCGTCTTGCAAATAAAAATCGCCTGCCTCCTAATGGTTATAATTTTGAAATATCAAGGTACATGAGAACATAAGGAAGCTATAAGAGGCTGATAGGCCTACATGTGGCAGTTTCTACAATGCACATGCTGACATGCATTACCTATATCCAGCTTTCAACTCTCTATAAATTTGTCAAGGCTTCATTTAAAACTTCATATCTACTTTGCACTAATGGCCTGATAATTGAGTTTATTCCAATCAACTATTTGTAAACCAGTTTCTTCCCATCGACTTAAAAAATCAATTTTTCCTTTTGAGCTCATTGTTTCTTGTTCTATCCTGATTAATAACCAAAAGAATCTTGCCTACATCTTTATTATATCCTTTGGTAAATTTTTACACAAGGACAAATTCCCTACACAATTAGAAGTGTGGATTCTGTTCACCATATTGGATTCTAAGAAACATTCTCTCTATGAGCTTCTGTCGCAAATCACTACTTTCGGATGTATAATATGTTTTTAATAGGAAGGAGTGTATATGAGATATGAAAATGAAAGTAACCTAACCCCACTTTTTGACTCACTAACCTAACATTCCCACGCTTTAACCTACCTCCTAACTATAGCCGAATCTGCATTAATAAGTGTCCGTGGCAAGGTAAGAACAGAGGCGATGCAGGTCACAAGAGGAAGAAGAGTGAGAGGCACGTAAACACTTGTCTCTTTCTCTTTACAGGAACTACCTCGTGTAGGTCTCGCGGCCTCTTGTAGCTTCCTTATTTTCTTATGTTCTTATGTTCTCTCGCCGCCCTATGAACAACATGTCATTATCTCCAAAATTAATGATTTGCGACGGAAGCTGATAGGAGAGAATGTTTCTTAGAATCCAATAAGGTAAACAGAAACCACACTCCCAATTGTGTAGGGAATTTCGGTCCTAGTGTAAAATAATACCTATCCCTTTGACCTTCCAGTGAGTAAACTTCAAAACTTTCAATCTGCTTTCGTATATAAAGTATGTAGCTACACCATGTGTCTTTTTAGTCCTCTTTCTCTGCACTGACTCTGGCAATGCCATATCTATTCAATAATACGGGGACTAAAACTGCACTACATAGTTGAAGTGGGGTCTGACTCGAGCAGGGGTCCCCAAAGTAGTCGATATCAATCCCCAGGGGTCGAGGAGATCTTCCAAGGGGTTGATAAATGCCTTGGGGATCAAAAAGGCGTAAAGGGGTGTAATGTATTGCGTAATTTCAAGTAATTGAAACCATATAGATTCATTCACGCTATGTGTGAATGTTCATGCATGTTCAAAGCTTCGAGATGAGGTGTTATGGGACAATGTACTGCGGTGAGAGGCAGTCCGCTGACAGACTGACAAGCAGTGGCGTAGCTACTATCCATTTCAGACCCCATGAGGCATCGTTTTTCGCAAATATCTTCTAAACAAAAAGTCGGATCAATATGACAGTTTGGCACAGCTTGTCTGAGACCGTCCCCTAATTTATGGCAGTAGAGTGCATTGCCAAGTGTGTTTAATGAAGGAGTTTACTCTTGGTTTTGACGGCGAAGCTGGCAAGAGCCGGGTATACATTCGGACAGGGAAGGTTTGAGGTGACGTACTTGTGACGTGTATCAAGCCACGCCCTCATCTTCCCCTCCCGGCTTCCCCTCCCTCCCTCCATGCCTTCCTCCCCCCCGTACTCCCACCTTCCCCCTCACTCTCCCATTTACCTATTCTCTCTCTCTCTCTCTCTCTCTCTCTCTCTCTCTCTCTCTCTCTCTCTCTCTCTCTCTCTCTCTCTCTCTCTCTCTCTCTCGGCCACTTGCGTTGTACATGAGATATGACTTCATGCACATATTACTTGTCTATAATGGCAGATAGCCCGAAAGTATATGCTAAGTATGGTAGGGTGTGTATGCGCACGACAGTGATACCTGTTCCAGCATAATTGGCTGTTGCTGTCCGAGTTTTGTTGGGTAATTATACAACCATTGAAAGTTGTATATGACCCTCTTTCCCAGAAGGGCACGTTGTGCGTATGATGGGATGAGGTAGCTGTGGCTTGATCATTTATAGGACATCGGTTTGGAGTCGGAAAAGAATAAGGGTGGAAATGGAGCGGGGATTCAAGAACAGAGTAAGAACGAAAGAGGAACAACGAAACAACTTTCAATGGTTGTATAATTACCCAACAAAACTCGGACAGCACTTAAGCAACAGCCAATTACGCTGGAACAGGTATCACTGTCGTGCGCATACACACCCTACCATACTTAGCATATACTTTCGGGCTATCTGCCATTATAGACAAGTAATATGTGCATGGAGTCATATCTCATGTACAACGCAAGTGGACGAGAGAGAGAGAGAGAGAGAGAGAGAGAGAGAGAGAGAGAGAGAGAGAGAGAGAGAGAGAGAGAGAGAGAGAGAGAGAGAGAGAGAGAGAGAGAGAGAGGATAGGTAAAGGGAGAGTGACGGGGAAGGTGGGAATACGGGGGGAAGGTAGGCAAGGAGGGAGGGAGGGGAAGCTGGGAGGGAGGATGAGGGCGTGGCTTGATACACGTCACAAGTACTTCCCCTCAAACCTTCCCTGTCCGAATGTAAACCCGGCTCTTGCCAGCTTCGCCGTAAAAGCCAGGAGTAAACTCCTTCATTAAACACACTTGGCAATGCACACTACTGCCATAAATTAGGGGACGGTCTCAGACAAGCTGTGCCAAACTGTCATTTTGATCCGACTTTTTGTTTAGAAGATATTTGCGAAAAACGATGCTCATGGGGTCTGAAATGGATAGTAGGTACCTATCAATGGGGGGGGGGGGGGGGGCATCTGGTCCAAACAGATTAAGGCAGCCATGGCCAGTGGAGGGGGCACCTGGGGGGGCTCTGGATTCTCATGCCGTAGCTACGCCAGTGGATATAGCTGATCTGACGTTGTATAAGGTAGACATAAAACGAGACAACAGTCATTACTTTGTAGGGAGGACTAAACAACTTCAAATCACAC
This sequence comes from Chionoecetes opilio, assembly GCA_016584305.1. Taxonomy (NCBI): domain Eukaryota; kingdom Metazoa; phylum Arthropoda; class Malacostraca; order Decapoda; family Majidae; genus Chionoecetes; species Chionoecetes opilio. The sequence goes on from JACEEZ010000271.1 coordinate 180,298, forward strand.
GTATTCAAGGCTCATTCACTCTCTCCCTCTCCCGCTCACAGTGGCGCCGCCAGAAAATTTTCACCGGGGTAGCAAAGGTTGGATATAGATCTAACGTTGGGTGGGCATGGCAGAGCCATTAAATAATAGTCGAATTTTCATTGGACCTCAGACTCAGATCCCCTGGGGTGGCCAATGAGATTTCAGAGGTTGGCCGTGGACACCCCCTAGACACGCCACTGCCCACTCATTCCTCTCACTGTCTCTCCCACTCCCTCTCTTTCTCTCTCTACTTACCTTACGCTGCAGAAATTTGAAGAAAAGCAACAAAATAAAGCGTTGTATGGCCACAAATAATCTTCTTCCTCCTCACAGCTCCCTGCACAATGCACACACGTCCTGCCCCATCACCCACTCATTCTCGACTGCCGCTCGTTCCAGATTACTCAAGGAACTCAACACTGCTTCGAAACACTAAACCTTTCCCTATTTTCCTTCCCACGCTCTTACCTGTTGACTTTTGACCAATAATTCTTGACCTGTAACGCTATCTAAGTCTTAAATGTTAGTAAATGTGAGTTAGTAATAGTGTTGGTATAGTTTGTAGTATTTTTTTAAAACTTTTATATTGATAGGGTTCGTTAGTGCTTCGAACTCGTTAACAACGTCGCAGAGGATTGTGGGTAGGATATAATTTTTTTTTTTTGCTACGTAGTTTGTGGGTTGTTAAAGGACTGGATTGCTTTGTTAGCAGTGGCGTAGGCTAGCTAGGTATCTATCAATAGGGGAAGCACCTTGGGAGGGCGGGGGGGGGGGGCACTAGGCAAGCGGAGTTCAGGGGCCACTGATACCACATACTAGGGCATATTCTAAGATCAGATAAGTGGTGGGTATTAGAGCATTATACAGAATACGGCAGCCATGGCCAGGGGGGCGGGCACAGGATTCTCACTATTCAAAGATAATAATTAATAGTAATTCATGTAAGATTTCTCTATTCAGACGAGACTCAACAAGGGCTATGAACATTGGATTTTATACATATTAGATCTGGATATAAAACCATTGTCTTGATTGGTAGGAGCAACCCTTGTATGGGTATTATTCTAGTGTTTGCCCATACTCCCCCTCTCCCACAAAACAAGCTTGGGGACCTAGGGGAATGCGGGATATTTGGCTGAGGTCAGGGCCGGATTTAGGAGTGGGCAAAGTGGACAGCTGCCCAGGGGCCTCCACAATCAGGGGGCCTCCACAAAATGGGGAAAACTGCCAAACTGGGGCCTGGCCGGGGCCTCCACATATTACAATTTTTGTTCTTATTTATTTATTTACTTAATACTTCTGGTATTATTCTAGTGTTTGCCCATACTCTCCCCTCTCCCCCAAATCAAGTTTAGGAACCTGGGCTAATGCGAGATATTTGGCTGGGGTACAAAATATGCGTCGCAACCACATAGTTTTTGAGTTAGGGGTGTTGAAAAATTTCCCTAGATCTAGGGAAAATTCATTGAATTTCTTCTGAGTCCAGAGACGTGTGAACCTGCCGATATTCACATAATGATGCATATAGGGTTGTAGGGGGGGGCGGTAGCAGAGTGGTTAGCGTCACTGAGTGGTGTTCTCGAAGACCCGAGTTCGAACCCGAGTGAGACCCATAAATCCACTTTAAAACATTTCTGCACCGTCGAGTGGCCTAAGAACACCCACATGCCGCCCATTTATTCTACCTTCGACTGCGAGTGCATCGGAGGAAACAGGGGGGCGGCAATCACAGGCGTCATTATAAAAATCCTGCCTGCGCTACCACGGGCGAGGGCCAACCATCACAGCCCTCAAGTGAGCCTCCAGGGCCTGCCATCCGAGCCCTGGAGCTCACGGCCTACAGGCACTTTGGGCATTAATGTAACAAAAAAGAAGAAAAAAGGAAGAAGAAATGGTCAAAGTTCCCGAGATCTAGGGAAAATAGATTGCATTTGAAGCATTTCTTCTAAGTCCAGAGACGTGTGAACCTGACGATCCTCACAAACAGAATGATAACCGGAGTGTTGAGCCCCCTGCCCCCACCCCTCCCACTTAGGGTAAGGGTAGAGTAAGGCTACCGGGGAGTCTAGAGGTTTGAAGCCCCCCCGTTAGAAGGTTAGGTAAAATTAGGTTAGGTTAGATATATTATCGGGTGATTATTACTAAGAGGTTAGGTTAGATTGACGGGGGTCGAGGGAGGCAGAGCCCCCCGCTAGGCTAGGTTTGGTTAGATTACTGGGAGGACGAGGGGAACGGAGCCCCCCCGCAAGGAGGTTAGGTTAAATTTTCTTAGATCTAGGGTATTTGGCTCTTTTACATAATTCCAAAAATACGGGTTTCCGATGCATTATTTGCACCCCACCCGAAAACTCTGCCTTCCCACACTTGAAGTGTAGCACAGTCACTCAGTCAATGCGTGCTGGAACTTGGGATTGAGAGCGTGTACGCTGGCCGTGTGTGTGATTAGTTGCCAACCTCCACACGCTGAACCAGAAGAAGTGGGAGGAGGAGGAGGAGGAGGAGGAGGAATAGGAAGATTAGTAAATTACTTAGATAAGTGATTACTAGCCAGTAGACTGTGAAGTGTAAAAGTAAAGAAAAACACTTAAAGAGACAAAGACTTAATTGTGAAGGACAAGTAACAAGTATAGACAGAAACAGAATAGGAATACAGAAGTATTAAACACTAATAAAGAGTCTAGAGACATTTTTTGTTTTAATTGTAGGTGTTTAAGAGTCTAGAGATGTTTAAGAGTCTAGAGAACATTTTTTGTTTTAATTGTAGGTGTAGGTGTTTTGTTTTAATTGTAGGTGTCAAAATGAGTTTGCGGAATTGCAGAATTGCGGAATTGCGATTGCGAAAAGGCCTATCTGAAAAAAATTGCGGAATTGCGATTGCGGACTGGTGCAGGTCGGAATTGCGGAATTGTGATTGCGGAATTGGAGAAAAAAATTTCGATGCCCACCTCTGGTAGCTACCCCTGTCAAAGGCCACTGTGTCACGCCGCATCAAAGATATGGCAGATAATTATGAAACCCGTGTTAATAGATCTTATGAAAACCAGTCCTGTGGGTTTAACTATTCAGCTTGATGAATCAACAGACGTTGCAGGTTTAGCTGTCCTTCTTGTGTTTGTACGATACATTCAGAACAGTCCGTACATGAAGATGTGCTGTTGTGCCAAGCTATCGTGACCACTATATATAAGAGGTGAGAACATATTTAAAATCTTGGACATTTTCTTCACAAAAAAATAATCTTAGGTGGGACCTTTGCACAGCTGTCTGCACTGATGGTGCCAAGGCAATGACAGGCCCAGTAAAAGGTATAGTGGGTCTCATCAAAAACGTTGCACCTGCAGTAGAACATAGGCACTGCTGCCTTCATAGAGAAGCTTTAGCTGTGAAAAAGATGTCAAGTGGTCTAAAAGTGGCACTTGATGAAGTAGTCAAGATAGTGAATTTCATCAAGGCTAGGCCTCTTCCTTCTCGAGTGTTTGCTGCCTGGTGTCAGAAGATGGGCTCCACTCACAATACCCTGTTGTTACATACAGAGGTGCGCTGGTTATCTCGCGACAAAATTCTTTCACGTGTGTATGAATTGATAAATGAGATTCAAATATTTCTGAGGGAGCACAAGTCTTCTCTGTCAAACCGCTTTATGGATGAAGTCTGGATATGTAAGCTGGTCTATCTTGCAGATGTAATTTTGAAATTTAATGTGCTGAACTTATCACTGCAAGACTTTGATATCAACACATTGAATGTTCAAGACAAAACTGAATCCTTTCTCCTCAAGATTGAGTTTTGGATTGGCTGTTCAAAGAAAAACCAGACTGAGTGTTTGTCAAACTAGAAAATGGCGTAGCATATTATATATACAGGGGAAAATAAGCCTACAAAGGCTCAAAAATTGCTTTTAGAATCAAATATCGGAATACGAAGACCAGATTCGTGATCAGCGAATCCTATATATCCTATAGAGCGACATAGCATTATATATGATTTAATAAGGTAGTAAGGTAAAGATGGGGGTGTACGCTATGCTGCGCGTGGCCTCGGTGCTCATCTCCGTCGCATTAGCCTTGAGCCTGTGGTGCGTGACAACCCGTTACCCCGGGACACAGGGCTAGTGTGACATCCAGGTTACCACAGTTACCTTCCCCAGGTTTCCCCAGGTACCCATTTATCAACCATCCCCGAAAGGGAGGATGAAACAGCTGTATGGTCTGCAAGCGGCCCGACTGCTCTGACCGGGATTCGAACCAGGGCTCACAGAATCGTAGCTAGGCGCGCTAGCCACTATATCGCAGAGGTGGATTATTGTTAATGCTTGTCCTAATTATTATTATCCCTTTGCTTGAAGCGAAGGCCGCCGCATATATCTTGGTTGAAGAAAAGAAGTGGGGGGCATGAAGGCAAGGACCCACTACTGAAGGGGGCGTGGTGGTAAAAAAGTTAAGAAGCACTGCTATGGAAAGACTGGCCAGCGGCAGAAAATGAAGAACAAGAAAACACCGCTTGATGTTTCCATTCCTAAAGTGGTTGCCAAGGAAGCGAAGCACAATTTTCACATGCATAAATCCACAAATCCGAAAATTTGGTGACATATAAGAAAGAAAGAAAGAAAGAAAGAATATGGGTCACGGGAAAAAAATCATATATATTCTGGCATTTTCCTTTTCCTTTTTGAGAAATATTTGACATGAGGGACGAAGAAGTGGAAATGAGGTCACAAACTACCGATTTATGAGCGTGGTTGACCGAGGAGAGGGAAATGAGAGGGTAGGAAGGAAGGAAGGAAGGAAGCGGTTAACTACGTGCATGATAAGGTGAAAGATAAGAATTGGAGGAAGGAAGATAAGAAGGAAAGAAGGAAGGAGGAAGGAAGCGGTGAGTACATGCATGAGAAGTTGGAAGATAAGGAAGAAAGGAAAGGAAGAGAAGAACCGGCAAATGCAAGGGAGGGACGAAAAAAAAGAAGAGAAGGAAGGCAAATGGAGTAAATGAAGGATGGAGTGAAAGAAAGAAGAGATGAAGGAAGGTGAGAAGAAGGAAGGAAGAATTGAAGGTAACAAGGAGGGAAGATAAGTCCTAACCATATATGAGAGAGAAGGAAGGAAGAGAGGATGGGGAGAAGGCAGGAATGAAAGAATGAAAGAAGGAAGGAAGGTAGGAAGAAAGGAAGCAGCAACTACAAACGATTGAAGAAGGAAGGAAGAACACAGCAACAAGAAGGGATTGAAGAAGGAAGGGAGGAGGGATGGAAAAGAAGGAAGGAAGGAAGGAAGGAAGGAAGGAAGGGAAGAACATAGGTAAAGGAGAGGGAAGAGAAGAAGGAAGGAAGGAGATGAAAGGAAGATGAGAGGGAAGAGAAGGAGGAAGGAAGGAGGATGAGAGGGAAGAGAAGAAGGAAGGAAGGAGATGAAAGGAGGATGAGAGGGAAGAGAAGGAGGAAGGAAGGAGGATGAGGGAAGAGAAGGAGGAAGGAAGGAAGGAAGGAGATAAAAGGAGGATGAAAGGGAAGAGAAGAAGGAAGGAAGGAGATGAAAGGAGGATGAGAGGGAAGAGATGAAGGAAGGAAGGAGATGAAAGGAGGATGAGAGGGAAGAGAAGGAGGAAGGAAGGAGATGAAAGGAGGATGAGAGGGAAGAGAAGGAAGGAAGGAAGGAAGGAAGGAAGGAGATAAAAGGAGGATGAGGGAAGAGAAAGAAGAGAAGGTTAAGAAACGAGGAAGTGGCAACTATATGTATTAAGATTTAAGAAGTAAGAAGAAAGAAGAATACACGAACGAATGAAAGAAGGAAGGAAGAGAAGAAAAGAAAGCAAAACTAGAAAGAGGGGAAGCGACAACTACACACGGAAGAGTTCAGAAGATAAGGGATAGATGAATGAATGAAATAAGTAAGGTAGAGGAAGAGGGAAGGTAGGAGGAGAAAAATAATAAGTGGCAACAAATACAAGCGAAAAAGCGAAAAAAATATCAGTGTTTCTCGAGCAGTGGAAGGAGGAAGACGTGCGCGTGTTCCTCTTAGTGCGGGATAAGGCGGGATTTTAAACTAACTTCAAATTCCTTTACAATCTAACTATCCTTTGCCTCTATGCTTCCTAACGACTTACAAAGGATTACCCAGCGTGCGTAGTGACGATATAAGTGTACGAATTAACTAGATTCAAACGAGAAATACGATTATTCTAGTAATTTGAGGTGCACAATTTTTCACCACCACCGCTACCTTAAGAAACAGGTAAGCTAATGTTTCCTAAATGTTAAATATCTCGTTACTCTGCACAGGTGTTATGTTTATACTTTTGTTAAGGGTTAATAACGACGCAAACTTCCTTGTTAACCCCTTCACGCCCAGATCTTTCCTATGCTATATAAAATCATGTTGTCGAGCCATAAAACTACGAAAAGTAACTGAATATACCAAATGAGTTAGTGGACAAGGATACTAAACAGGTCATATCTATAAAATATTGCTTATAGTCACTAAAAATCGTCTAATGGTAGCCAAATTACAATGGAAATTACGTTCTGGGCCTCAAGGGGTTAAGTCAATGTCGGGAGTTTGAAGTAAGAAGGATTAGGTTTTAATTATGGCAGGCTATATACTTTATTTATTCTATGGGTTACGTTAAGAAATATTTATGTATAGCCGATATTTATTTATCTCTTAGTTCTACTTATAAATGTGATTCTTATTACTTAGTTAATAAAAACGGCTATGTATATTTCGTCTACGTTATATTTATAGATGTACCGAAAGAGAGAGAGAGAGAGAGGGGAAAAAAAAAAAAATTGTAAGTAACAAAAAAAATATATAAGCGAAAGTCAACAATAAAATACTTCACACTATTATATTTTTTTTGTTTTTCGTATGCATTCAAAAGTTTGGAAATTATTAAGCGTTGATGGGTCAATTTATAGTTCCAACCAACGATTTTCTGATGCGCCTTATGTTTTTCTGTGAGTTTTTATGTTTTGAATGATCTGCTACCGTTTATGTCGCAAATTTTTTTTTTTTTTTTTTTTTTGGCAAAAATGACAAAACAAAACTAAAATTTAACCTTACTATACCTACAAACTACCTAACTTAACCTACTATTATCTAACCTAACCTAACTCATTACTAACGTATCTTATTACTCTAACTAACCTATAACTCTTACTAACGTCATTAATACCGAACTAAGAACGCCGAACCTAACTGACCTAACCCAATAACCTAACCTAACCATACCTAACTAAATATACCTAACCTAACCACATACCTACCTGACCTAACCCATATCCTTTACCTATCATCATCCAAACTTAAACCTATACTTACCTAACCTAACCCAACTTAACCTTAACCTACCCATACCTAACCTAACCTAACCCTTATCCTTTCCTGACCTATACCTATACCTGTTTAACAATCTCAAACCTTCCTAATCCAACCTAACCTACCTAACCCATACCTAACCTAACCTATCCTATACCTACCTTACCCATACCATAACAAACTAAACCCAACTAACAACCCATACCTAACCTAACCTAACCCATACCTAACCTAACCCATACCTAACCTAACCTAACCCATACCTATACCTAACCTAACCTATACCTAACCTAACCTTTACCTAACTAAAAAAAAGAAAAAAACAACTTAACTTTTATCTACCTAAAAAAATAAAAAAAATAAAAAAATTGCGACATAAACGGTTAGCAGATTCATTCAAAACACATAAAAACACACCAGAAAAACATAAGGCGCATCAGAAAATCGTTGGTAGGATGAAACTATAAATTATCCCGTTGATGTAGTAATAAAACTGTTGTGATAATGTATGGATGTATTTGTGATGAAGTTTTGTTTATTTGTTGCCATTTTGTTTGTTTATTTGTTTATTATTTATATTATTTGTTTTATTTGTTTTGTTTTCTGCGTGTGTGTCTGTATGAGTGTATTTCCTTGTTTCCTTAATTTCTACCTTACTGCTTACGTTTTTGTTAGAGTAGTAGTAGTGGTGGTTGTTGTAGTAGTAGTAGTGGTAGTAGTAGTAGTAGTTATTGTTGTTGTTGCTGCTGTAGAAGTACCGCGTCTTCCAAGATGCAGCGTCGTATAAGCCGTAAAATACGGTAATTGCATCTCATAGTGTTAATTATTATAATTTTTTTACATTTGTGTCTATAGCGCGTGTAGGCAGTGAGCTCCAGGGGTGGGATGGCAGGCCCTGGAGGTTCACTTGAGGGCTGTGATGGCTTGGCCCTCGCCCGTGGTGGCGCAGGCAGGATTGTTATAGTGACGCCTGTGATTAGAGGCTCATGCCGCCCCCTGTGTCCTAACTCCGTTACTGCTATGAAGTAGAGTAGGGGAGTGGTTTTTAGCTAGTAGTTAGTGGTATAGTCTATGGGGATAGCTGCGTGGTACCGAGAGCGTCGAGCGTAAACATTGACCAGCTCCATAGTGAGATGGCATGCTCATGGATGTTGTTCACTGTTAGGCTGTGTGGCTTCCCTCGCCCGTGGTGGCGCAGCAGGATCTTTATAGTGACGCCTGTGATCAAGGCCATGCCGCCTCCCGTTACCTCCGATGCACTCGCATCGAGGTACAGCTTCCTGCAGGCATTGATTTTTAGCTACTCGTACGGTGCAGAAGTTCTTAGTGGATAATTATTTCTCATCGGATCAACTCCGGTCACCTGTAAGCGCCCTCGGGACGCTAACCCTCTCCTCCAACCTTCCTCCCATAAACCTCAATGGCATCCTTATTGTGTTATTAACTATCTAGTTATGATTTAGGATATACCTTTTCCCTCCCATGTAAAACTCCCCTCTAACTTACTCCTACCCTCACACACCTTCCCCTCCCATGTAAAACTCTGTAAGCCTCGCCAACACACAGTTCTTCCTTCATACTTCACTTTATTCACCTAAATGTAGCTTTTTCTCTCATATTTGTTTCTTGCCTCTACCTGTCATCTCTTACTCCCACACGTGATGGCAGAAATCTCCTTTTATTCCTGTCATTACACTCCCTTCTTGCATGCTCTAACCCTCTCTTCTCTCGTCCCTACCTCCTACCTAACAGGAACTACCTCGTGTAGGTCTCGCGGCCTCTTGTAGCTTCCTTATTTTCTTATGTTCTTATGTTCTTAAGTAGTATTTGTTGTTCCTTCTTTTCTCCCCCCTTCCTCCTCCTCCTCCTCCTCCTCCTCCTCCTCCTCCTCCTCCTCCTCCTCCTCCTCCTCCTCCTCCTCCTCCTCCTCCTCCTCCTCCTCCTCCTCCTCCTCCTCCTCCTCCTCCTCCTCCTCCTCCTCCTCTTCTTCTTCCTCATCTTTTCTTCTTCCAGTTTCTGTTGTTTTGTTTGCCCTTCAACTTTACCTAAATGTCTCCCTCCCCCTCTCTCCTCTCACTCCCCCTCTCTCTCCCCCTCTCTCTCCCCCTCTCCCTCCCCCCCTCTCTCTCCCTCTCTCCCTCTCTCCCTCTCTCTCTCTCCCTCCCCCCCTCTCTCCCTCCCTCTCTCTCCCTCTCCCTGCTCGCCTCTGTTCCTCTCCATCATCTAGCCGCGCTTACATCCACCCGCCCATTCATTCATATATACATACATACATACATACATAAATATACATACACAGACATACATACATTATAAACCTACTTCCTATACACATACAATATATTAAGTCATACATAATATTATATCTATAC
>JACEEZ010000271.1:195000-200000 GCA_016584305.1 Chionoecetes opilio
TGCAAATGTCCCGGTAGACCGCACGCTATAGTGCAAATGTCCCGGTAGACTGTACGCTATAATGCAAATGTCCCGGTTTGACCGCACGCTATAGTGCAAATGTCCCGGTAGACCGCACGCTATAGTGCAAATGTTCCCGGTAGACCGCACGCTATATGCAAATGTCCCGGTAGACCGCACGCTATAGTGCAAATGTCCCGGTAGACCGCACGCTATAGTGCAAATGTCCCGGTAGACCGCACGCTATAGTGCAAATGTCCCGGTAGACCGCACGCTATAGTGCAAATGTCCCGGTAACCGCACGCTATAAATGCAAATGTCCCGGTAGACCGCACGCTATAGTGCAAATGTCCCGTAGACCGCACGCTATAGTGCAAATGTCCCGGAGACCGCACGCTATAGTGCAAATGTCCCGTAACCGCACGCTATAGTTGCAATGTCCCGGTAGAACCGCACGCTATAGTGCAAATGTCCCGGTAGACCGCACGCTTTTAGTGCAAATGTCCCGGTAGACCGCACGCTATAGTGCAAATGTTCCGGTAGACCGCACGCTATAGTGCAAATGTTTCCCGGGAGACCGCACGCTATAGTGCAAATGTCCCGGTAGACCGCACGCTATAGTGCAAATGTCCCGGTAGACCGCACGCTATAGTGCAAATGTCCCGGTAGACCGCACGCTATAGTGCAAATGTCCCGGGAGACCGCACGCTATAGTGCAAATGTTCCCCGGGAGACCGCACGCTATAGTGCAAATGTCCCGGTAGACCGCACACTATAGTGCAAATGTCCCGGTAGAACCGCACGCTATAGTGCAAATGTCCCGGTAGACCGCACGCTATAGTGCAAATGTCCCGGTAGACCGCACGCATATAGTGCAAATGTCCCGGTAGACCGAACGCTATAGTGGCAAATGTCCCGGTAGACCGCACGCTATAGTACAAATGTCCCGTTAGACCGCACGCTATAGTGCAAATGTCCCGATAGACCGCACGCTATAGTGCAAATGTCCCGGTAGACCGCACGCTATAGTGCAAATGTCCCGGTAAGAAACCGCACGCTATAGTGCAAATGTCCCGGTAGAACCGCACGCTATAGTGCAAATGTCCCGGTAGACCGCACGCTATAGTGCAAATGTCCCGGTAGACCGCACGCTATAGTGCAAAAGTCCCGGTAGACCGCACGCTATAGTGCAAATGTCCGGTAGAACCGCACGCTATAGTGCAAATGTCCCGGTAGACCGCACGCTATAGTGCAAATGTCCCGGTAGACCGCACGCTATAGTGCAAATGTCCCGGTAGACCGCACGCTATAGTGCAAATGTCCCGGTAGACCGCACGCTATAGTGCAAATGTCCCGGTAGACCGCACGCTATAGTGCAAATGTCCCGGTAGACCGCACGCTATGGTGCAAATGTCCCGGTAGAACCGCACGCTATAGTGGGAAATGTCCCGGTAGACCGCACGCTATAGTGCAAATGTCCCGGTAGACCGCACGCTATAGTGCAAATGTCCCGGTAGACCGCACGCTATAGTGCAATGTCCTGGTTAGACCGCAAAGCTATAGTGCAAATGTCCCGGTAAAACGCACACTATAGTGCAAATGTCCCCGGAGCCCCGCACGCTATAGTGCAAATGTCCCGGTAGACCCCCGCTTAGTGCAAGGGTCCGGTAACCGCACGCTATAGTGCAAATGTCCCGGTAGACCGCACGCTATAGTAGCACCAATGTTGTTTTGTCCTATATTTATCCAACTTTTTGACCGTATAGGCATGTGTTACTAATACAAAATTTGGGTTAAGAGACAGTTATTGTTCTATATATTTTTGGTTTGTTTAGCGTTTTTTTTATGATGATCGTTATTATTATTGTTATTATTATTATTATTTATTATTATTATTATTATTATTATTGTTATTATTATTATTATTATTACCATATTCTCATAATCATCACTGTTAGTATCAAGCCTTATTTTGAGGGGGAGAATTTTTTGTTCGCAGCGATTTTCGCTTTGTCACATATCTTTCTTTAGTATTTTCGTATATCTATTTTATCTATGACTTTTTGTCTTTCTGATGTTTTCAATAATTATATTTCATTAACTACAGAATTTTTTCTATCAATTTCCTTATTGTATCTTCAGTCATGTATATTTTTTTAATCTTATATGTTCTTTCTTTTTTATTTTGTAGCTCTATTTTTCATTTGTGTGTGATGATTAATTTTGTCATCCTTCATTTTCTATATATTTTGTTCCCATTCAATCATTTCTTGCTTTATTTTTTTATTTTTTAGCTCGACCTACCAGATATATTTTCACTATAAATATTTTTCTCTTCTTCTCATTTTTTGTATACCTACCTATTATTTTCTTTTTCTTTAACCTCTTCTCTAAATATTTGTTTCTCAACCTGTTGTTTTATTTTCATGATTATTTTCGTGCATTCCTTTCACCGCGTCGATTGTTGTTAAAAGTCAGCGTGGGAAATATTTTGATGCCGCTCTTACGAAACCTGACGTGATCTTTCCCTTACTTAATCTCATCATTGTTCTTAGTTATCTCACTCTCTCACATCCTTCCCCTCTCTCTCTCTCTCTCTCTCTCTCTCTCTCTCTCTCTCTCTCTCTCTCTCTCTCTCTCTCTCTCTCTCTCTCTCTCTCTCTTCTCTCTCTCTCTCTCTCTCCTCTTTTTCCCTTGCTTAATCTCATCATTGTTCTTAGTTATCTCACTCTCACATCCTTCCTCTCTCTCTCTTTCCCTCTCTCTCTAACCTCTGACCTCTCTCCCTCCCCCCCTTTTGTCTCTTCCTCTCATTCCCAATCCTTCACCTGTCTCCCCTTTCTTCCTTGATCTCTTTACCTCCTAGTCTCCTCCTCCTCCTCCTCTCCTCCTCCTCCTCCTCCTCCTCCTCCTCCTCCTCCTCCTCCTCCTCCTCCTCCTCCTCCTCCCTCCTCCTCCTCCTCCTTCCCAGTTACCTTTCTCACACTACCTATCATCCATCTTCACCTTTTAACCCTCTCTCTCTCTCTCTCTCTCCTCTCTCTCTCTCTCTCTCCGTCTCTCTTCTCTCTCTTCTCTCTCTCTCTCTCTCTCTCTCCTCCCTCTTCCACCTTCCCTCTCTCCCTATCCCCCACCTTCCCTTCCCTCTATCCCCCCACCTACCCACCTATCCCTCCCCCACCTCTCCTCCCTCCCCCCCAATCAGTGGTTCACCTGGCTCACGGGGGTCGAACCAAGGTGTCGAAGCCCTGGTCCCTGTGTGAACCCTCGCCTCGTCCTCCCTGAACCCGTGACTGCGGGTGTCAGGAGCAGGTTCCTCCGCCCTTCACCCGCCACCTACGGGACTCAACTCCTGACGGTGAAACGCAAGGAATTTTTCTGCTTCGTTTTTTTTTCTGATTCAGGTTTTATTTTTTACTTCTTTTTATTACTTTTTTATTTTTTGTTCATCTTTTCTTTTCCTATTCGTAAATTTATCTTTTTCTTGTTTCTTGTTTGTTTTCTTTACATATTTTTCGGCTTTCATTTCATTTTCTTTGCATTTTCTTTACTTTGATTTAATTTTTCTTGCTCTTTCTCTTCCCTGTTTTTTTTTTTTTTTTTTTTTTTTTCTCTTTTCTTCCCTTCCTATTTTTTTTATCTTTCTTTTTCAGCTTTTTCAGTTTTTTTCCTTTTATTTTTTTCTCAATTCATTTCATTTTCTTTTCTTTTCTTTTCTTTTGTTTTTCTTTGTTTCTCTTTCTCTTCCGTGGTTCAGTTTTTCTTTCTTTCTTGTTTTTCTTCCTCTTGTCTTTATTCGTTTTCTTAATCTTCATATTTTCTTCTTCATTTTGTCTTTTTCTGATTTTTTTTCTCATTTATTTTCTTCTTTTTTGCTTCAACTTTTTCTTTTTCTCTTTCTTGCTTTTTTTTTCCTTTTTTTTCTTCTTCTTCTTCTTCTTCTTCTTCTTCTTCTTAGAACATAAGAACATAAGAAAGTAAGGAAGCTACAAGAGGCCGTGAGACCTACACGAGGTAGTTCCTGATTTCCTTCTTGCTAACTACCTATACGATTTCAATACTATTTATATGTTGTAATACCAAAGATAGGTCAAGGGATAGGTCAAGGGATAGGTCAAGGGATAGTAGGCAGGTGAATAGATAGATAGAAAGATAAATAAATGCACTGATAAAAGAGAAGAAAATATAGATGAATATATAAATATACATTTTTTATAGATATACAGAGATATGCAATGACACACACACAGATAGATAGATAGATATATAGATATTGACCACAGCTTTATACATAAATTACACATAATATCATTAATAAATAGACAAAACACTTAATGTCCAAAAAATGAAACATTCCCACAAATTTTGAGTAACAAACTGTAGTCCAACAAAAAATAATTACTAAAACTACTACTACTACGATAAACTACTAAACACATAAAATTCAACAAGCAGCCAGCTTGATCTACGTCCCTATGAAAGACAAAAAATGAAATAAACTATTAACGGAAAAGAATATGCATTTCTTAAGTATAACTATTTAAAACTTCATGAATAATTTTGCATGTTATTACATCACTGAAATTAGAGAATACGTCATGAACAGTATTAAATCTGTAAAGGTTTCTAATGTGTTGTGTTATGGGGCACACCTCTACCACATGTTGTTCTGTTTGTATGTCACCACATACACACAGGCGCTCCTCGAGAGGAAGGCGACCACGTCCGCGCCTGTTCCAGCGTCCCGTTTCCACTACTAAACTATGACCACAGACTCGAAAACGTGTAAACGACATCCTATGTAGATCGTTAATTACATGTTTCTTTTCATAAATGTCATGTACTTTAAATTCAGGGTTAATTGTTTTATACACATTGCATCTTGTTGCCTCAGAGTTAGCAATTGTATTATGTACATTATACAACATAGAGGACATGTGAGGGACATTATTGTGTGTCATGTGGGCCACAAGTTTTCCAACCGGGGTATTTAAAGACAT
>JACEEZ010000271.1:210000-215000 GCA_016584305.1 Chionoecetes opilio
TATTTACATAACCAAATGAGAAAAAAAAAAAAATAATAATAATTACATTAGTGACGTAAGGGATAAAAATCTACTACCAAAAATAAAATTAAAACAAGAAATTTAAAACCAGAAAACACATAGAATGAATGACAAAATTATAGAATGATGTAAAAAGAATACATACCAACTCTAGGAGACATACAGAGACAGGTGACATTACATTGCGAGGTAAAGAAAAAGACAGTCAGACGTAGAGAGAGAGAGAGAGAGAGAGAGAGAGAGAGAGAGAGAGAGAGAGAGAGGACAGACAGACAGACATAGACCTACACATAGACAGACAGACAGACAGACAGAGAGAGAGAGACAGGAAATACAGACAGACAGACAGACAGAGAGAGACACAGGACAGACACACATAGACAGACAGACAGACAGAGAGAGAGACAGGACAGACACACATAGACAGACAGACAGAGAGAGAGACAGGACAGACACACATAGACAGACAGACAGACAGAGAGAGAGACAGGACAGACACACATAGACAGACAGACAGAGAGAGAGACAGGACAGACACACATAGACAGACAGACAGACAGGGAGAGACAGGACAGACACACATAGACAGACAGACAGAGAGAGAGACAGGACAGACACCACATAGACAGACAGACAGACAGAGAGAGAGACAGGACAGACAACATAG
Organism: Chionoecetes opilio; assembly: GCA_016584305.1. NCBI lineage: Eukaryota > Metazoa > Arthropoda > Malacostraca > Decapoda > Majidae > Chionoecetes > Chionoecetes opilio. The sequence continues at coordinate 210,689 of JACEEZ010000271.1, forward strand.
ACGAACAGACAGACAGAGAGAGAGACAGGACAGACACACATAGACAGACAGACAGACAGGGAGAGAGACAGGACAGACACACATAGACAGACAGACGGGGGAAGAGACAGGAAAACACACATAGACAGACAGACAGAGAGAGAGAGCCCAGGACAGACACACATAGACAGACAGACAGACAGAGAGAGAGACAGGACAGACACACATAGACAGACAGACAGACAGGGAGAGAGACAGGAGAGACACACATAGACAGACAGACAGGGAGAGAGACGGACAGACACACATAGACAGACAGACAGACAGAGAGAGAGACGGGACAGACACACATAGACAGACAGACAGACAGGGAGAGAGACAGGACAGACACACATAGCAGACAGACAGGGAGAGAGACAGGACAACACACATAGACAGACAGACAGACAGAGAGAGGACGGGACAGACACACATAGACAGACAGACAGGGAGAGAGACAGGACAGACACACATAGACAGCCAGACAGGGAGAGAGAAAAGGACAGACACACATAGACAGACAGACAGGGAGAGAGACAGGACAGACACACATAGACAGAAGACATAGAGAGAGAGACAGGACAGACACACATAGAACAGACAGACAGAGAGAGAGACAGGACAGACACACATAGACAGACAACAGAGAGAGAGACAGGACAGACACACATAGAAGACAGACAGAGAGAGAGACAGGACAGACAAACATAGACAGACAGACGGGAGAGAGACAGGACAGACACACATAGACAGACAGACAGAGAGGAGAGACAGGACGACACACTTTAGACAGACAGACAGAGAGAGAGACAGGACAGACACCATAGACAGACAGACAGAGAGAGAGACAGGACAGACACACATAGACAGACAGACAGAGAGAGAGACAGGACAGACACACATAGACAGACAGACAGAGAGAGAGACAGGACAGACACACATAGACAGACAGACAGAGAGAGAGACAGGACAGACACACATAGACAGACAGACAGAGAGAGAAAACAGGACAGACACACATGACAGACAGACAGAGAGAGAGACAGGACAGACACACATAGACAGACAGACAGGGAGAGAGACAGGACAGACACACATAGACAGACAGACAGGGAGAGAGACAGGACAGACACACATAGACAGACAGACAGGGAGAGAGACAGGACAGACACACATAGACAGAACAGACAGAGAGAGAGACAGGACAGACACACATAGAAGACAGACAGGGAGAGAGACAGGACAGACACACATAGACAGACAGACAGGGAGAGAGACAGGACAGACACACATAGACAGACAGACAGGGAGAGAGACAGGACAGACACACAATAGACAGACAGACAGGGAGAGGACAGGACAGACACACTAGACAGACAGACAGAGAGAGAGACAGGATAGCACACATAGACAGACAGACAGAGAGAGAGACAGGACAGACACAACATAGACAGACAGACAGGAGAGAGACAGGACAGACACACATAGACAGACAGACAGAGAGAGAGACAGGACAGACACACATAGACAGACAGACAGAGAGAGAGACAGGACAGACACACATAGACAGACAGACAGGGAGAGAGACAGGACAGACACACATAGACAGACAGACAGGGAGAAGACAGGACAGACACACATAAGACGACAGACAGGAGAGAAGACAGACAGAAACACATAGACAGACAGACAGAGAGAGAGACAGGACAGACACACATAGACAGACAGACAGGGAGAGAAGACAAAACAAGACAAAAAATTGACATCTGAAGAAAATTAGAAAAACAAAAACAAAAATGGGTAGGAGGAAATAGGTAATGGGGCATTAGTGGGCTAAGGGTCGTGTTGGGTGATGGGTGAGGGTTAATGGGTGTTTGTGGCTAATGGGGGCTAGGCACGTGAAGGGAGCAGCGATGAGCGAGAGAGAGAGAGAGAGAGAGAGAGAGGAGAGAGAGAGCGGATGAGACTGAAGAGGAGTAAAGAGAACAAGAGAGAGAGAGAGAGTTGATTTTGTAGGAGTCGTGTTTTATTCCTGATAAGTTCGATTAATCTCTCTCTCCTCCTCCCCTCCCTCTCTCTCTCTCTCTCTTCTCTCTCTCTCTCTCTCTCTCTCTCTCTCTCTCATCTCTCTCCTCTCTCTCTACTCTCTCTCTCTTCTCTCTCCTCTCCTCTCTCCTCTCTCTCTCTCCTCTCTCTCTCTCTCTCTCTCTCTCTCCTCTCTCACTCTCACGGTGATACAACTTTCCTGGAATTTCTTTTTGATGATGTAATTTCACAACACTGGAACGAGACTTTAGGATTATGGATCACCCTGTGTGCGTGTGTGTGTGTGTATGTGTGTGTGCGTGCGTGTGTGCGTGTGTGTGTAAACTCATCACACACACACACACACACACACACGCTAGTTTCTCGTTACAAAGACTGACTTGGTTTACACTTTCTTCCTTTAGTATTTTGATGATGATGATGATAGTGCTAATAACAGTGATGATAATGATAATAATACTTATGATCTTATCAAGAATAAACTAGAGTGATAATAATAGCAAAAATAATTCTGAGTCATAACAATAATAATAATAATAATAATAATAATAATAATAATAATAGATAGTAATAAGGATAATGATAGCAATTACAGTAACACTATAAGCTGTGATGATAATTGTTATGAAGATAATGAGGTAGTTATAATGATGGCAATAATGACTATGATGTGTAATAATGGAAATAGTAGTGAGGATATTTAGGATAGAAAAATAGGTATTCCCTTTTTCCTCATATTTTTTTTTCTTCTATTTTTTGGTGGTGGTGGTGGTGGTGGTAGTAACAGTAATAACTAAGGGGGGAGGGGGCACTCAGTAGAGCGCATACCTCCGCCCGAATATTTCATTCACCATCGTAAAGGATAGGGAAAATCGGATTTTCAATTGGTTGCCATGGCAACAGTTGTGATTCGATTTCATCCAAAATTAAATCAGTTTTTCCTTATACCAAATAGACTTGGTATACCAAGTTTGGTCCAAATATATTCGTAACTTTTCGAGAAATCCTGTACACTAACAAACAAACAAACAAACAGACAGACAGATCGGGGTGAAAACATAACCTCCCTCCAACTTCGTTGGCGGAGGTAATAACGGAGGGGGTTGTGGTAGTGGTGGTGGCTGTAACAGTAAGCATGGAGGGGGTTGGGGGTGTACAGGTGTGGGAAGCCGGTTACCTGTTTCCCATAACGTAATTTTTTTTATTTGTTACGGCCACCAACACCTCAACGCGATTTTCCTTTCACTTATCTCCGACGGCAGCCAAGCGTCAATTACTCTCTCTCTCTCTCTCTCTCTCTCTCTCTCTCTCTCTCTCTCTCTCTCTCTCTCTCTCTCTCTCTCTCTCTCTCTCTCTCTCTCTCTCTCTCTCTCTCTCTCTCTCTCTCTCTCTCTCTCTCTCTCATAAGTTGTGCAATAAATTTTCATGTTTTTAGTCACGAGTATTTCATGTTTTTTGTAATTTTTTAAAGGTATTTTAAGAAATACATCATTTTTTGCGTCTTTTTTGTATATTGTAGGTTTAGTGTGCGTAGTTAATAGTAGTCGTAGTAGTCGTAGTAGTAGTAGTAGTAGTAGTAGTAGTAGTAGTAGCAGAAGTAGTAGTAGTAGTAGTAGTAGTAGTAGTAGTAGTAGGTCTGTTAATGCGTAGTTTTTTATGTATAGTTTTAGGGATGACCTGAAGAAGAACAATGAGTGAATGAATGAGTGAGTGTGAGTGTAAGTGAATTAATGAATGAGGATGAATGTGTGAGTGAATAATTTAGTGGGTGAATGTGTGAGTGAATAATTTAGTGGGTGAATGTGTACACGAGTGAATAATTTAGTGGGTGAATGTGTGAGTGAATAATTTAGTGGGTGAATGTGTACACGAGTGAATAATTTAGTGGGTGAATGTGTGAGTGAATAATTTAGGGGGTGAATGTGTGAGTGTATAATTTAGGGGGTGAATGTGTGAGTGAATAATTTAGTGGGTGAATGTGTGAGTGAATAATTTAGTGGGTGAATGTGTGAGTGAATAATTTAGTGGGTGAATGTGTGAGTGAATAATTTAGGGGGTGAATGTGTGAGTGTATAATTTAGGGGGTGAATGTGTGAGTGAATAATTTAGTGGGTGAATGTGTGAGTGAATAATTTAGTGGGTGAATGTGTGAGTGAATAATTTAGTGGGTGAATGTGTGAGTTGTATAATTAGTGGGTGAATGTGTGAGTGAATAATTTAGTGGAGTGAATGTGTGAAGTGAATAATT
>JACEEZ010000271.1:220000-228270 GCA_016584305.1 Chionoecetes opilio
CCTGAAGTTAGTGACACCATCGATTTAAGGTACCAGGGGTCACTGCTGCAGGAGGCATTGAAGTGTACGGCATCCTACCATGGAAAGTACACAATCGCATGGATTGAACGGAGATGGGGCCTGATGACTGCTGCCTTCCCATGATAGCGCCAGGCAACGCGCCGCAACCACCTTGAACCCTCCACATGTATTCCCACCATACAAAATCACACATAACATGACCCACTATCAAGCACTAAAACCCTACCCCCACAAACATAGTAGTAGTTAGCCATAGATACAGCTTTCAACTTTCCTCAAAAAATGCCATGCAGTTTTTCTATATTGCATGGTATCACTTCATTTCCGGCCAGCTCGGCTGGAGGGAGGGTAGGGTGGGGAGAAACCTTCTACTTTCCTATCCTTTCTTTCTTCATTATCTAGTTAGTTTAGTTAGTTAAAGCAAACAGACGTGTAAGGGACCTATTGCGTCTGCTTGCGTTTGTGTTTCCTTTGTAATCCTCTTCCTCCTCCTCCTCCGCCTACTCTCCTCCTCCTCCTCCTACCTTTACATAAGAAAGAAGGAATATCTGATAAGTGTTAGTCTTTTATCAAGACCAATGTAGAAAATATTTTAGTTTTTTTATGAATGTCAGTGGCGATGAGAGAGAGAGAGAGAGAGAGAGAGAGAGAGAGAGAGAGAGAGGGAGAGTTTATACAATTGTAGTAAAAAAAAAAAACTAGTTAAAAAATTATCATCATTATATCATCAAAAAAAGTCTTCATTTCGTGTCAGCTTTATTTCCCTAATTTTCTTATTTGCTCATTTATCTTTTTTGGGTTAATTATCCTGTTTTGCTTCCATGGATTTTTTTTCTTTTGTTACTTAAATTCATTATATACGATTGCAACACACACACACACACGCTCTCTCTCTCTCTCTCCCTCTCTCTCTCTCTCTCTCTCTCTCTCTCTCTCTCTCTCTCTCTCTCTTATATCGCTCTCTCTCTCTTTCTCTCTATCTCTCTCTCTCTCTCTCTTCCTCTCTTTACTCTCTCTATCTCTCTCTACTCTCTCTTCTCTCTAGAGTCTCTCTCTCTCTCTCTCTCTCTCTCTCTCTCTCTCTCTCTCTCCCCTATTGTACATGTGGGTGGGAAATGGGCGTGTAATTAAGCATTGTGTACGGCTGATGGTGTGTGTGTGTGTGTATGTGTGTGTGTGTGTGTGTAGGTGTGTAGGGTGTGTATGTGTGGTGTCTATATATGGTAGCGTGCTCGTCCCCCCCCCCCACTCTCTCCTCTCCTTCTCTCTCTCTCTTCTCTCTCTCGCTTCTCTCTCTCTTCTCTCTCTCTCTCTCTCTCTCTCCCTCTCTCTCTCTCTAACCCCATTAACACCCACTCTCCATTTTTTTTTTCCCTTTTAATCCCTTTGTCTCGTCTCCCCTCCTTTTTTCCATCTTTCCCCCCCCCCCACCCCCCCCCTCTCTCTCTCTCTCTCTCTTCCCTTCCCCTCTCTTCCCCTCTCTCCCCCCTCCCCCTTCTCTCTCTCTCCTCTCTCTCTCTCTCTCTCTTTTCTCCTTCTCCCCTCTCCTCTTTTCCCCCAATCCCTTTTTTCTCTTTTCCCCCCTTCCCTTTTTTGCATCTTCCTGTCTCTCATTTTTCTCCCTCTCTCCCACCCATCTCTCTCCTTCCCTCTCCCCATTTCATTCATTCCCCCCTTCTCTTTTTCTTCCCCTCCCCTATTTTTAACCCCTTGAGCCCCAAGCGTAATTTCCATTGAACTTGCTACCATTAGAGATTTGTAGTGACATAAGCAATATTTTTTGATATACCCGTTTGTACCTTGTCCACTAACTTTATTTGGTAATTTAGTTCCTACTTTTCGTAATTTTATGGCTCGACAACAAACGATTTTTTATAGCAAAGGAAAGATCTGGGCGTGACGGGGTTAATATTTATCCCATATCTCTCAATTTCCCGTCAATTTACACCCACTTTCCCTCTTATCCCTCTGTCCTCCTTCCCGATCCTCCCTTCCCTATCCTTCCCTATCCTTCTCTTTCCTTTCATCTCCCTGTCTATCCTTCTTTATCCTTACCTCTCCTACTTATTTTCTCATATTCAATTTCCCTTCCATTTACACCCTCTCTCTCTCTCTCCTCCCTCTCTCTCTCTCTCTCTCTCCTCTCTCCCCTTTCCTCTCTCTCTCTCTCTCTCTCCTCCTCTTCATCTCTCCTCTCTCTCTCCTCCTCCTCTTCTCTCTCTCTCTCTCTCTCTCTCTCTCTCCTTCGCCCCTCTCCTATCACTTTCCCATCAACCTTATCCTCTCTCTCCCATCTCCCTATTCTTACCTGTCCCTAAAATTCCCCCCACCCCCATATTCCTCCATTTCCCTTCAATTAACACACACTTTCCCTCTGCCTCCCATCTCCTTCCCTCTCTCTCCCTGCTTTTCCTTTCCTATTCCTTTTCATTTCCTATTTTATCTCTATCTTATTCCTATTTTACTTCTCTTACTCTTTTTCCCCCCCAATTTTTTCCATTAATATTTCCCCCTTCAATTTTGCACCCATGTTCCCTCTCTCTCTCTCTCTCTCCCCTCCCCCTGCCCCTGCCCCTATCTCTCTCCCTGTCCTCTCTCCCTGTCCTCTCCTATCTCTCTCCCATCTCATTTTTCCTCTACCTCGCATTTCCCTCCCTATTCTTACCTATCCCTCTCTTATTTAATATTTATCTCATATTTTTCCATTTCCCTTCAGTTTACACCCACTTCCCTCCCTCTCCCTCCCCTGCCCCTTCCCTCCCTTTCTTCTCCCTTCTTTCTCCCTTCCTTCTCCCTTCCTACTCCTTCCCTATTATTACTTCTACTCTTTTTTTTCTTCCAGATTTTTCCATTAATGTTTTTTTTTTCCCTTTAATTTACACCCCCCTTTCCCCTTCCCCTCCCCGTCCTCTCCTATCTCCCTTCCTATCTCTCCTCTCCCTTTCCTTGTCCCTTCCCTACCTTCCCTCCCTTCCTTCTCCCTTCCTTCTCCCTTCCTTCTCCCTTCCTACTCCTTCCCTATTGTTACATCTACTCTTTTTTTTCCTCCAGACTTTTCCATCAATATTTTTCCCTTCAATTTACACCCACTTTCCCCTCTGCTTTCCCATCTCCCTCCCCTATTCTTAACCCCTTTACACTCTTATTTATCTCTCTTCTCCCTCCTATTTCCCTTCAATTTAACCCCCCCCCCCCCCTTCACCGACCACCCGACGGCCGCCTCGCAGGACATTCCTCCGCCGTGGCCGTTCCCAAGCCGCCCTCCGCCGCGCCGCCTCAGGCTAATCGCCGCGCCGCCCTTACAACAACACCCGGTACACTGTGGGGGGCACCTTAACACTGCCCTCCAAAACACACACACACACACACAACCACACACACAACACACACACCACGCCTGCTCTCACACACACCTACACGCACATACAGTATATATACACACAAACAACACACGCCTTGCTCTCATTTTTTCTCTCCTCTCACACACACACACACCACACACCAGACAACCCCTTGCTCACAACACCGGCTCCACCCCGTTGCTCTCTCTATTTTTTTCTCACACACCCCACACCCACACACACACACACACACACACACACACCACACCACACACACACACACACACACACACCAAAATACATACAACTGCACAAATAAATTGTTATATCTCTCTCTCTCTCTCTCGTCTCTCTCCCACCACCTCCATCTCTTTTCCCCTTTCCTCCTCGCCCTCCTTCTCTCTCTCTTCTCCCGCTCTCTCTCTTCTCTCTCTCTCTCCCTCTCTCACATATACAGTTAACTTACCCAACACTTTGCCCTTCCTACATAGATATCACGTCACTCTCTCTCTCTCTCTCTCTCTCCCCCCCTCTCTCCTCTTTTCCCTTCCCTCTCTCTCTCTCTCTCTTCCCTCCTCTCCTCTCACCGTTCTTCCAACACTTTCCTCCTCGTTCCGTCACTCTCCTCTCTCTCTCTCTCTCTCTCTCTCTCTACTTATATCCTTTAACCTCTCATCTTTGCCCTCCTACATAGTTCCCTCCTCTCCTCTCTCTCTCTCCTCTCTCTCTCCTTCTCTTCCCCTTTCTTCCTCATTATCCTCCCTCTCTCTCTCTCTCCTCTCCCTCTCTCTCCTCTCCTCTCTCTCTCTCCTTCTCTCTCTCTCTCTCTCTCTCCACATAATACAGTTAACTTACCACAAATTTGCCCTTCCTCTAGATATCACGTCACCCTTTCTCTCTCTTTTCCTCTCTCCTCCTCTCTCTCTCTCTCACAATACAGTTTAATTACCAACATTTGCCCTTCCACTAGATATCACGTCACCCCCCTTCTCCCCCCCCTTTCCCCCCTCTCCTCCTCTCCCTTTTTCCCCAACCTTTTTCCATTTTCCCCCCTCCCCCCCCTCCCTCTCCCCTCCCCCATCTTCTCTCCCTCTCTCTCCTCCTCTCTCTCCCACCACACACACACCACACACACACACCACACACAACACACAGGTAATTATATCCCTCGGGGCCTAGGGACACACCTGGCCCATTGAATTATTATTATTGGCCGCCTACCTGTGATGACTGAGGTGCCCAAACGGAGGAGGCGGAGGGGGAGGGAGTGGGGGTGGAGGAGGAGGAGGAGTGGGTGGAGGAGGAGGAGGAGGAGGAAGCGGGGGTGAAGGAGGAGGAGGAGGAGGAAGCGGGGATGGAGGAGGAGGAGGAGTAGGAAGCGGGGGTGGAGGAGGAGGAGGAGGCGGAGGCGGAGGAGGTGGTGATCAAAGGGTCGTGGGAGGAATGAGATTGATGGTTGAATTTGAAGTAGGAGGACGAAGTAGTAGTAGTAGTAGTAGTTGTTGTTGCTGTTGTTGTTGTTGTTTTTGTTGTTGTAGGAGTAGGAGGTTGTAGTGGTATTAGTTGTAGTGGTGATAGTGGTAGTAGTAGTTGTTGTGGTGGTGGTATAAGTAATAGTAGTAGTAGGAGGAGATTGTAGTAGTAGTAGTAGGAGGAGGAGGAGGAGGTTGTAGTGGTATTAGTTGTAGTTGTAGTAGTGGTTGTAGTGGTGATAGTAGTAGTTGTTGTTGTGGTGGTGGTAGTAGTAATAGTAGTAGGAGGATGAGGTTGTAGTAGTAGTAGTAATATACAAAGGAATACAAAGGAAGAACAGACAGCAACAGCATTACTGGGCCAAACGAGGCTGACTGTGTGACTACTTTATACCACTATAGTTTTTTTCTACGTTTTAGTATTATATAGAGGAGGGGAGGAGGAGGAGGAAAGAGTGGGAGGAGGAGGTAGGAGAGGAGGAACGGAGAAGGAGAAGAAGGAGAGTGAAGAAATGAAAGAACCAAAGATAGAAAAAGGAGCACCTGAGACACACACACACAACACCCCACACACACACACACACACCACACACACAACACACAACACACACACACCAGCCAGTACCTGAGTTCACCCCCAAAAACCTGTTTGTATTGATTGTTCTGGAGAGAAAGTGAGATATTTTACACACGTTGCGCGAGCCAGAGAGAGAGAGAGAGAGAGAGAGAGAGAGAGAAAAAGAGAGAGAGAGAGAGAGAGGAGAGAAGGGGAGAGAGAGAGAGAGAGAAGAGAGAGAGAGATAAGCGGCATTTGTCGTAATCAAAACTTTATTCTTCTTTTCGTTTTTATTCCTATTCTTACCCTCATAAAACCGCCATTCCAAGATTCTGGTTTGAGGAGGAGGAGGAGGAGGAGGAGGAGGAAGAAGAGGAGGAGGAGGAGGTGGGGGAGGAGGAGGAAGTGGAGAAGAGGTGGGGGAGAAGGAGGACTACGAAGGAATACAAAGGAATCACAAACATCAACAAACTTCCCGAGGTTTTTTTCACACTTCTGTATACTTAACAACCAATAATAAAGAAATGATAGCACAGTATAAGCCTCCTCCCCACCCACCCGGTAAAGAAGCGATGCCATGTAGTAGCGGGAAAAACTTCAATGAATTTAGTGTGGCAAGAATTATTATAGTGTAATTTATGGATGCATATATATATACTAATACTTACGTAACATACATACTTATATAATACTAATAATATGTTTTTTTTTTTTTTTTTTAGTAATGAGTCGCCTTTGTCAAATATTTTCTTAAGTTCCAAATATATGACAGGCATGAATGTTTTTGTGCCTTTTTGAGCTGTACGAATTTTAAACTTCATAGATAAAAAAAACAGTAGCTACATTTAAAAAGGAACGAGGAAGAGACAAGATGAGGTAGAAGACTAGGAAGAAGGAGGAGGAGGAGGATTACAAAGGATTACAAAGGAAACACAAACAGCAACAGACCGATAGGTCCTTACAAGGCTGTTTGCTTTAACTGCACTACACTACTAGATGATAAAGAAAAGGATAGGAAAGTAGAAGGCTTCCTCCCCCACCCACCCATCCCTCCAGCCGAAGGCTGGGGCCGGAAATGAAGTGATACCATGCAGTATAGAAAACTGCATGGAATTTGTGGGGGAAAGTTGAAAGCTGTAATCTATGGCTAACTACTCTAGTTTTGTGGAGGTAGGTTTAGTGCTTGATAGATTGGTCATGTTATGCGTGTTTTGTAATGGTGTGAACAACAGTGTGGGAGGTTCAAGGGGGGGGTGCGGCAGCCTTGCCTGGCGGGTTTCCCCTTGGGGGGCAGCAGTCAATCAGGGCCCCAGCTCCGTTCAATCCACTGCGGATTGTGTACTTTTGGTGAGGAGGAGGAGAGGAGGAGGAGGAGGAGGAGGAGGCTAGGTCAGGATAGCAGAACTGATATCCATGTTGCGGTCACCCACCCACAACAGTGAAAGTAGGAGGTAATGGAGAAGGAGGAGGAAGAAAAAGAGGAGGAAGAGGGGCTATAATAAATATACAAATACAGGTAATTAATACAGATACATATATACAAATACAGGTAATTAATATAGATACATATATACAAATACAGGTAATTAATACAGATACATATATACAAATACAGGTAATTAATACAGATACATATATACAAATACAGATAATTAATAGATACATATATACAAATACAGGTAATTAATACAGATACATATATACAAATACAGGTAATTAATATAGATACATATATACAAATACAGGTAATTAATACAGATACATATATACAAATACAGGTAATTAATACAGATAACATTATATACAAATTACAGGTAATTAATACGATACATATATACAAATACAGGTAATTAATACAGATACATATATACAAATACAGGTAATTAATACAGATACATATATACAAATACAGGTAATTAATACAGATACATATATACAAATACAGGTAATTAATACAGATACATATATACAAATACAGGTAATTAATAGATACATATATACAAATACAGGTAATTAATACAGATACATATATACAAATACAGGTAATTAATACAGATACATATATACAAATACAGTTAATTAATGAGGAGGTAATGGAGAAGAGGAAGAGTAAAAGGAGGAGGAGGAGAGAGGCTGAGTGTACTGTAATGTTAACAAGTCTTATTATCGTAGTGGTGGTTATAGTTAAGGGCGGCTGTAGGGTTGTTAATGGATATGGTAGTTAGGGGTTATTGAAGTGATTGGTATTGTTATGGCTAGTAGGATGGAAGAGGTTGTTATGGTAGTGGTTGTGGTGGTGGTGGTGGTGGTGGTGTATTGGTGGTGATATTATTGTAGTGGTGATTCAAAATTCTTTCTGCGTCGTATTTTATTACCTTATTTTCTTATGAACTTATTTTCTTATGAACTTATTTTCCTATGAACTTATTTTCTTATGAACTTATTTTCTTATGAACTTATTTTCTTATGAACTTATTTTCTTATGAACTTATTTTCTTATGAACTTATTTTCTTATGAACTTATTTTCTTATGAACTTATTTTCTGATGAACTTATTTTCTTATGAACTTATTTTCTTATTAACTTATTTTCTTATGAACTTATTTTCTTATTAACTTATTTTCTTATGAACTTATTTTCTTATGAACTTATTTTCTTATGAACTTATTTTCTTATGAACTTATTTTCTTATGAACTTATTTTCTTATGAACTTATTTTCTTATGAACTTATTTTCTTATGAACTTATTTTCTTATGAACTTATTTTCTTATGAACTTATTTTCTTATGAACTTATTTTCTTTCGTAATTTTTTATTTCTCTCTCTCTAAATTTTCACTAGTAATAATGTTTAGTTGATACAGGAAAAGAACAAACGAAA